>JAXIVJ010014904.1:0-33128 GCA_036785665.1 Chirona hameri
TCAGAACGCACCATACCAAAAACAAAATTGATTTCATGGACCTATCCAATGGTGAACACCCAATCTCAATCGGAGCAGTGGTTGCAAAGTTATTAGCTTCCGAATAGCGTATGTATGGCCGGGTCGGGCCGGATCGGGCCGGGTCGGGCCGGATCAAATGTAAATTTGTCTAGTAAGTTGACGAGAAGCCTCACGGTGCTTCGCGCCCGCTCAGTAGCAAGAAATAACGTTATCACTGTTGACCTGGGATGATCCCTCTGATGAGTGGTGCTGCCCTCTGAAGTAATTCTTCGATATCGTCAGTGTTGCTTATGGAGGTGTTCGTTGATGTCGTAAGGAGGTGAGTTGTAATGTGAATGGTGTTGTGTTATCGTTTAACCGAACTGGGCTGTCATGCCGCGTCGAGACAGTCTGGGCAGTAGAGCTCTTCATGGAATGGGAAGCCCATATAGGAATGGGAACAGGCGATTTTTTAAAAAATATAATATTGCGGAAATATATCACTGCTGGTGCTGATTTTGTTTAGCGTAGCGGCGTCGGATAAAATTATACCACCACTCGCGAGTATAAAGATGCGTTAATCGACTCGGCTTCGCCTCGTCGATGAACTGCATATTTATACTCGCTCGTGGTGTAATACATAGTATAAATTGCAGGGTATATAAATTGCGGGCTTTACTCTGCCAAATTATAAATGCAAATTTGTATTCAAATAGATACCTAATTCGGACCGGGAAACGGGCAGCGAACGCATTTGCTGGCTATATAAATTAGCTGGGTATACAAATGAAATGGCTATATAAATTGCAGGCCTTCTAGTCGATATTTAAGTACAAGAAATAAGAATAACTACTCCAAATATTAGTTATATATAGGTAAACATACATGGATAACAACATGAATAATGGACAATGATAATACAAAACTATTATTTTAAGTAAGCTTAATTGTCTAACTAAGACGACATGCTCACTTAACACTAACATTACCAAAGTTAAATATACTTACTGTGCAGATTGAAGCGATAGTTAGCATCTGAGACTAAGTGGACGGAATGTACAAGTAATGTGTTCAGTGCAAGTGTATATATTTTCAAGTAAGGAGGTTGTTTCTGTTGAAATGTTTATGCATGTTTGTTGGCGCGCTATTTTACTAGTCTCACGTTGCAGCACATGCCGTACGGACTACGGACTCTAGGACGAAGTTTAAACTAGTGCGTTAGGTTAACGCCAAATATGTTTCCTACCAACTACTTTACATTGCAGTGTGCATACTGCATACCATACATAGTTGGGCCATCGGCAAGTCATACCGACAACACGGAAATCTATATTTATGTATGTGTTTTTTCCGCTTTCTCCGGTTTCCACCGGCGGTTTATTATCTTTGGCAGACCTGCAGCAACAGTCAACGTCACAGGCAGACACCTGCAGCAGCAAGACAAACAGTTCACACGCCGACACCTGCAGCAGCAGGACACTAGTTTCAACTTCGTCCTAGTGCAGGGCCTCCCGTAAGTAAGTAACTGGGTGGGCAAATGCCCACCCAGTATTCCAAGATACCCACCCAGTGGCGATAATTTGACCACCCAGTTGTAAACTATGAAATTACGGGCATCCGTAATCTCCCGTCCCCTCCCGGTGACCAAAAAGCAACAAAAGAACCATTCTGGCATGGGCAGAGTCAATTTGTCCTGTTTGGACGCATTTGCATGCACATGCAAAGACAATAATCAAGAACTGCCTTAGGACTGGAAATTTGTTATGTTTGGGCAGTGTGTAAAATATCTGCATATTATTTGACTTTGCTGCTGCATTTCCGAGGCGCTGTTTCGACGCTAAACATTTCAAGCGCCGGGTCCTGAGACCATTTTTTATGAGAATGGCTTCAGGTCAACAGTGTAAATTGGGCCTCCGGCCATACGGAAAAACGAAGTTTGCTTACCACCACAGTTCAAGTTTGACCATGCCACCTAAAAAAGACAGGGTACATTGCTTTTGCAAGAAAAGAAACGTTTTCAAGAAACTTTGTCTGGGAGTACCTGGAAGCCAAGGGTCAGCGCAAGCGAGATCCCGATGCACCAACATACCAAAAGCGCGAGTTTGTGGCGAATTTTTTTTTCGCGAGACGGGCGACGTGTAGGTGGAGAGTCCATCACAGAAGAAAAATATACGAATTCGAGTCATTATTCTAGTCATTCATTATGATCTGGGTAGCTATTACCCAGATCTACACAGCACAGTCGCTGCTATACTAGCTGCTGTAATGGACATCCCTCATTACGGTGTGATTTGGGGGTTCAGATATAATCGAATAAATATGGTTCATCGTGTTTCCGTCGTTTTTTTATTCACGATCTCAGCGCCTTTCCATGCAAGATGGCTTATTCAAGCAAAGTCAAGTTAAGATGGATGCAAAGTTAAAAACCACACATCCACGCTAAAAAGTAGAGACAGTGAAAACTTAAAGGTCAGGAAAAACATTCCACCGGCCTACATGTTTGTAAACTGTTTAAACACGAAATAATTGCTGCGGCGATACTGGCGAGAGTTCCGCGTTTCGGTGCTGTGGTCGCTAGGTCCTGCTTCGGACGCAGCTACTTCTTCGTGTTTGGGCCATGGAAACTCCGGTTAGCAGCAGATAAAATGATACAGAGGAAAAACTGAGCAGAGCCTGGCAAGGATGCCCTCACAACTCCATTATAACCAGAGAGAAGCCTCTGAAATCCCAGAAGTAAAACGAGAAGCCTTAGAAAACTTGTAACAGAAGAGAAAATACTCAGTTATTTAAATATGTCACTAACGGGCGTATAGTTACTAACGGCAAGTAATCAGTTGAGGATTTTTGTTCCGCCCTCAAAGCGGCGCGAACAATTCTTCTGCCTCGATTTAATTAAAGGGAAATAATGACCTTTTCCCACACAAATGGAGTTATTACTTGAAATCGACAGACGAGAACAAAATATATTGTAAATTCATCACATTATGCATGCAAACTTGTCTACCGAAAGATATTTCAAGTTATAGTTAATAAGCGTTCCGCACTTACAACGGTCGGTACTCAGCAAGCAAGGGGGGATCCAGAATGGGTGGTTTGGGTCAGTTGGGGGGTGGGGGCAAATCCCCAAAAGTGAAAAAAGATAACTGATTTAAAACAAACTTTCCTTAGTAAAAGTTGCTTAGATTTTATAATATCTTTAAAAATGTGTCAAATTTGCGCCGATTTCAGGTGGTGGGGGGGGGGCATGGCCCCGTGGCCCCCTCTCTGGATCGGCCCATGTCAGCAAGTACTTGGTTAGGAATTTAGTAAATTAGCCTCCCTACGCAATGTTATTCATCAGGGAAGTATGCAATATGTTTTCTGCGGTCTATCTTTTGCGAATATGTGCCAATCTTTTATGAACAATCAACAAGAATTAAAAAATAATAATTGAAATCGGCAGTTTAGTTTTGCCCCGGACGGCGACATATTTAGTGTATACAATTTGTTGAGAGGAATTCAACGGAGGTAGGTATTCAACGTTGAACAGATTGATGTAGCGTTTCGTTAGTGGAGGAAAAACACCGATCATGAACTCCGAAAGAAGTATATGTACTTGCTGTTTCATGTGTCCAAACTTCCAACTTTTAATTAGGGAATAATTGTATTTAATTCCTAAATTCATATCATGTCATTTGTATACAATAACGGTAGCCTAATCAATTGTTGCTAAACAAAAATCAAAAGTCATGATTTCCCTTTAAAGGGAAATAATGACATTTTTCGACACACAAAATGGAGTTATTACTTGAAATCGATAGACGATACCAAAATATATTATAAATTTATGACATTTTACATATACACATTCCTACCGAAAGATATTTCAAGTTAAAGTTGATAAGCGTTCCACGCTTATAACGATCGGTACTCTCAAGTACTTGATAACGAATTCACTGTCAGAGCTAAAATTAGCCTGCCTACGCATTGTTATTTATCATGAAGGTATATAATTTGTTGCATGCACTCTTTCTTTTGCGAATATGTACCAAACTTCTATGAATAGTCAACAAATATTTGAAAAAGTGCATTGAAATCGGCTGTTTAGTTTGGCTCCGGACGGCGGCCTATTTAGTGTTCTCGACTCATTACAAATTTTGTCCCCTGTAGCCGCCAGTGCCCCCTCCCCATAATCTAAGCTCGCGTCGCCCACCCAGTCCAAAATCGTTACGGGAGGCCCTGTCCTAGTGTCCGTAGTCATGTGCTGCAAATTGCAACGTGAGATACTAGTGTGATACTAGTGATACTAGTGAGACTAGTAAAATAGCGTGCCAACAAACATGCATACACATTTAAACATAAACAACCTCCTTACTTTACACTTGCACTGAACACATTACTTGTGCATTCCCTCCAATCAGTCTCAGATGATAACTATCGCTTCAATCTGCACAGTAAGTATATTTAACTTTTTTAAATGTTAGTGTTAAAAATCAGCATGTTGTCTTAGTTGGACAATTAAGTTTTTTTTAAAGAATAGTTTTTTGTATTATTATTGTTCCTTATTTTTGTTGTTAGCCACGTATGATTATATAAAACTAATATTTCCAGTAGTTAATACCATTTCTTATACTAAAATATCGATACGGAGCCGGAATCAATTTGCATTTAATACATCCGAGGGCCCAATATCATCGATTGAGCGCAAACCATCAAATGTATAGCACAGCCTCATGATTTGGGTGAAGCGTGGTTCCCACCAGTTCCCACGACGCTAAACCATGCTTACCACATCATTTGGTCAAAATAAACATGCTAGCGCTATCTGCGCCCTAGCTCTCTATAGCTCAATAATTACATCATCATCCCAAATTGAAAACAAAACTTTATTTGTATGAAGTTAAGTGACTTTTCGAGGGACAAAATATCACCATTGTTTTCAGCAGCACTTACTTCATATTTTCGACTACAACCAGCGTATATTTTACAACTTTCAAAAAGGTGAAACATTCCCTTCAACCCGGGGCCGGGGGGCGTTTAGACGCCCCCCCCCCCCCCATTAAGGTTTTTCGAGGATAGCGAAAAAAACGGCCTGTTTAGCCATCCATTGCACACATTATGTAAAAAATACCTCGGGTCATCTCAGGTCAGTTCACCAGACCAGGTCACGTGACCCCACCACCAAATATGTTTCCGGTCGGACCACAGTCACAGTTTTTGGCCGATCAATTTCGTACTTACAGGATTTCATAAGAGCAATAGTACCTACAATACGTTTATCTGGGATTTTTTTTTATAACGGTGACCTAAGGTCGGGTCAATTTCGTGACCTCCCCATTATACGCTGGTTGTAGTCGAAAATACCAGCGGCGGCGCAACACTGTGAAAAGCCAGCTCACTCGTGCCCGTCGCGACTTCCTGTGTGACTCTCTTTTATCTGACAGACAATCTTTTTGGAGTCGTCTGAAAAGTTTTGCTGTCCAACCATCACGGGGCCCCGCTTTGGGTGACGATGACGTCAGTGACGGGGCTGACGCATTCAATGAGCATTTTGCGTCCGTGGGGTCACGCATCGCCGCGGAGGTGGGGCGCACCACCGTTTCGGGCTCGCACGGACCGAGGCCTCCCCGTATGTGCTCATCAGCCCTCGCACTACGCCCTGTAACCCTGCCAGAACTCTCGAAGGCCATTAAACGCATGAGCTCGTCAAGGGCAGTCGGTATCGATGACGTCCCTCTCCATGCAGTGAAAAGGTGTTTTGCTGTTATTGGGCCTCACCTTCTTAATATCGTCAACAAATCTGTAACCACATGCACGTTTCCTAATGCCTGGAAAATAGCTCGCGTTGTACCTATTCACAAGTCTGGAGACCGATCCGATTTGAATAACTTCCGGCCTATCTCTATCCTGTCTGTTTTGTCAAAAATCACGGAAAAGGCTGTCTGCATGCAACTCACGTCATATCTACAGGAAAACCATATACTGTCTCAATTTCAATATGCTTACCGACCCCGTCATTCCGCGGAGGACGCCCTGATCGACGCAGTGGAGTGGATCTCAAAGATTATCGACGCAGGTGAAATAGCGTCGCTGACGACGCTCGACCTAAGTAAAGCTTTTGACAGCGTCGATCATGGCGTCCTCTTGGACAAGCTAGAATGGTACGGGGTGTGCTCAGACTGGTTCCGCAGCTATCTGCAAGACCGGAAACAAATGGTAGCGGGCGGATCAGACCTAATTCTCGCATTGACCCACGGCGTCGCCCAGGGCTCCATAGTCGGACCAATCCTCTTCCTTATCTTCATCAACGACATGTCCGCATTCCTTCCCCATGGCCGACTCCTGTCCTATGCCGATGACACTCAACTCCTGGACCACTCCCCTCTCGATGTCATCAACTTATCACACCTGAAGGCCCGCGTCGAAGAGTCCATCATACACCTTCAAGATTGGTTTCTGTCCAACTGTCTCAAAATGAACCCTGACAAAACCCATTTCATCATCTTTGGTACAAAATCTTCCATAAAAAAGACATCGAGCTTCCACATCACCTTATCACGCTCACGCATCCCGCCATGTTCCACCGTGAAGGTCCTGGGCATGGTCCTGGACCCAGGTCTGACCTGGGAGCCACATATATCGACGGAGGTTCGCAGATGCAACGCTATCCTTATATCCCTCTACAAAATTCGCCACTATTTCACACCCAAAGCCCTTGAGCTCCTGGTACAGGTTCACGTTTTCCCCCACATTTTGTACTGTCTCTCCGTTTGGGGCGGGGCCGCCCAATGCCATCTGTCACGGATTCAGAAAACTATCAACTTTGCGGCGAGACTTGTCTCTGGGGTGCGGCGCAGTGAGCACATCTCACCTGTCCTCATCTCGTTAGGGTGGCTGAGTGCGAGGGAGATGGTGCATCAGCGAGACTGCCTCAAAGTGTTTAGTGCGCTTCATGACCACAACTGCCCGCCAGCCCTGAGAGCTCTTTTTGTCAAACGATCCCAGGTATCCCAGAGGGAAACGAGAGCTGTAGCCGCGGGAGAGCTGCAGCTGGAAAGATGTCGCCTGTCAGCCACGCAGAGAAGCTTCGCATATAGGGCCGCGCGTGCGTGGAATTCTCTCCCAGCTAACATTACCGAGGTGCGGAGTCGCAGGGCGTTCCTGCGTGCCATTTGTCAGCCAACATGAATTACAATCGGATGTCCGTGTTGTTTTTCACATGCATCGTGACCGTGACCGTTCCCATAGTGTATGAGTAAATGTCTGTCACCCTTACCTACAATGTACAGGGTTCATAATACCCACTACGTGGACGAATCCTTAATAAACGAAACGAAACGAAACGATAAGAGTCAAGGGGGAACAAAAAAATGCTTCCTATTCTGAGGATATGAAACATATCAGTCCAATTCCTTCTGGATCATGTTATCATAGGCCATTCTTGAAGTTACAGGTGCAGTTTTTGTTTAGTGATCCCTACAGGGTCAGATGAGGCCACCCGAGGTCACCAACACTTTTTTGCAAATAACTCTCGACGAAATCAAGATGGAGAAGTGAAACTGGCACCAATGTGTCTTCTCGTCGGGGCACGTCTCCCAATGCGCAGCATGACCTAATTAGGTCACCACTTGACCTTCACCTGAGGTCAAATTTCTAAGTTGACTTAACCTAGTCATCATGGATATGACGCGAGCGCCTTGATGAGACAAACACGATGGCGTCACAGTTATTTCCCTATCTTGATTAGGTAAAACGATATTAGCGAACACTGTTTTGCTCAAAAAAAATAGCCTTTTTGATATTTGATGAGCTCTGGAGCCTAAACGATTCACCTGAGCTCAAATCTGAGGACACCATGTCGATTGCATTTGTCAAGAGCTTTCCACTGTTGTGTTCCGTTTGTTCCTACCTATCATAGTTTCTGTGGTATACGGGAATATCTGGAGCGAAGTCCAAAATCTTGAAAATCTGACACTTGATGACCTCTGGTGACCTCAATGTTGACCTAAAAAAAATACCTGTAATAGTTTCAAAATGAATTTTGACGAGCTTTTGGACGGTGTTCTTGGTTTTTGTCTACATTCAATGGGATCCGAGTTGGAGGGGGCGTCGAAATGCCCCCCCCCCCCCGGCACGGCGCAGGTGGCGCCGAGCACCGGCACGACGCGGGTTAAGGGAGTAAGACCCGATTTATGCGTGCCCGGCTGACGAATGTCAGATGCCCGTCTCGCGCTAATCAGGTGGAAAACAGACACAAAACATCGACCTACGATTACGCTGACGTCATTCGGTAACCAGCAGTTCAAAAAACGATTTGTCCGATAGTGTATGTAAATCGGGTCTAAAATATAGGCTGGAATAGGGACTGACAGTGTAGCGGGACAGGGCCGGATATAACATTATTTTGATGGGCTCAGCCACGTCATATTTCAGGTTGATCGAGAATATATATATATATATATATATATATATATATATATATATATATATATATATATATATATATAGATAGATAGATAGATAGATAGATAGATAGATAGATAGATAGATAGATAGATAGATAGATAGATAGATAGATAGATAGATAGATAGATAGATAGATATATAGATAGATAGATAGATAGATAGAAAGATAGATAGAAAGATAGATAGAAAGATAGATAGAAAGATAGATAGAAAGATAGATAGAAAGATAGATAGAAAGATAGATAGAAAGATAGATAGAAAGATAGATATATATATATATATATATATATATATATATATATATATATATATATATATATATATATATATATATATATATATATATATATATATATATATATATATATATGTATATATATATATATGTATATATATATATATATATATATATATATATATATATATATATATATATATATATATATATATATATATATATATATATATATATATATATATATATATATATATATATATATATATATATATATATATATATATATATATATATATATATATATATATATATATATATATATATATATATATATATATATATATATATATATATATATATATATATATATATATATATATATATATATATATATATATATATATATATATATATATATATATATATATATATATATATATATATATATATATATATATATATATATATATATATATATATATATATATATATATATATATATATATATATATATATATATATATATATATATATATATATATATATATATATATATATATATATATATATATATATATATATATATATATATATATATATATATATATATATATATATATATATATATATATATATATATATATATATATGTATATATATATATATATATATATATATATATATATATATATATATATATATATATATATATATATACATATAGTATATATAGTTAATATTTTAAGGCTTTCGGATATCTAAAACTTCCTTTTGATCGTCTGATCAGCTGGCCCTGCAGATTGTTCGTCCAAACTTTAATCAAATATTATAAATATATGACATACAACTGCTCTATGTGGTCGCTCCAAATATCAAAAACCCAATTAACCTGATAGGAGTCCCGGCTGCTGGCTTCGGCTGCTGTGTATGTACCTGCGAACTCGTCCACTAAACTTGCTACACCAAACTTCTTACGCCGCCGTCGCGTCACTTATCGCAGGCATTGCAAGCCATCATTCACCGCCGGCATGGACCACAGTGAACTTGACGGAGCTTCGCACCACACACCACCATGCACTGCACCTCCTGCCGGCCCGGCACCGGTCGGCCGACTGAGTTCCGCCGGGCCGGCGGCTCGGCAGGGCAATGTCTCCTGCATACACTGTAAACAAAAATAAAATATTAGCACTCCGGCTGCTAGGTGAGGCTTGGGAAAGAGTCCATGCTCTCTAAATGCTCTAATTGATGCACTTACTGCTTGGCAACTGCAACAGCGAGAGCCCTTTCAGCAGGTCATGCTATTCTAGAAGCACGCTTATTCTTTCCGCACGCTATTACTAAGTACCGTGTGTGACGTACCAGGTGTCGATACTTGGGAGCAGCAACGTGATCGGCTGTGAAAGGACCCATGGTCTGCCAAAAGCACCCATGGTCTGGCATTAGGCTCTTGTCCAAGCACTTAGGGCATGCTTGATACAATTTGTCGGGAAAATCATCAAGCCTGGATGCTTATTTAAGAGCCTTGACTCTAAGATTGGCATATTTTTAGCACCATGGACCGCGAAGTGGTGCTTCTGTCGCGCTACAGCAAGCATCAACAAACGTGGCGCACCCCGCGTGCGGACGCCATTTGCATTTTGATGCGCGGTCCGTCCGCGTTTGCGGAGTGGTTTGATGTGGTTTGCGGAGTGGTTTGATGTGGTTTGATGTGTTTTTTTAAGCCTGTACTGATCGCTGTGGTGAAAACTAGAGGTGCGTTAATGTGTTTTATATTCATTGTGGCGTAATGTTGTTATTTATCAATCGAATAGTATTGCTTGTCATGCCACTTTTTAAAGTGGATAGTTCGTTGTGGCTGCTGCTTTCGAACAGCGCGTTGCCGTAGTATCAAGTCACTGCCTAATGTAACTCCCACCCTGTTCTCAACTCTTATCCCGGGGTTTATTATACTGGGGGTCAGGTCAAAAGTACGCAGGGGCGGATCCAGGGGGGCCAAGGGGCATGCCCCCCCCCCCCCCCCCACCACCAGGGTCCTGAACCATGATCCCCCCCCAAAAAAACGGATGTTCTCAATAACTTGAAAATTTTGATAGATATCGGCGTGAAACTTGCTGTACCTTATGCTGCATCAATTATACGTCTTCTCTCAATATTTCATTGAAATTAGTGTGGTTGTTTGGGAGGTAATGACGTTTTAAGGACATCATGTCATGCCATTGTTGGTGGACAAACGATAAATGTTTGAAAAATCTTAGAAAATCGAGTTGTAATGCAACTTGCAAATAAAGGCGTCAACAGAAATATAATGAAATTTTCCTGAAAATGTCTATCTCGGATTTGCGAAATTTTGTGTTTTCGGCCCCAGAAAAAAAAACGTATTTGGGTTGATGGGCCCTTACTTTCCAAACAAAAATTCCGCAAAATAAAAGTTATTGAAGATATTAAACAAACCGGAATATATAGTGGAAAGGCAAGTATGAACGATACCCACACCAAATTTAAAAGCAATATCTTTATTTGTGGCTGATTTATATCTCCCTAAGGATGAGATATATTACTAAAAATATATTTTCACATGATAATATGCTTCAGCTGCAATACAAATACAATATAGCTCCATCACACGGGTTCACGATGCTCTCTATACCTCCTCCCCTCCCTGATACCCCCCCCCCCCCCCCTTCAGTCCACATGCGGCCTCCACAGTTTCGCTGGACTGCCATCCCCCTCGGTGACCTCTCCGGACGGCGGCGACAGGGGGTTGGCTGCGCAGGGCGAGTGGGTCCCCTCTGAGCCTGCTGCTGACCATATTCTGCCTCCACCGCCGCTAGCCAGCAGCCGCTCGGCAGACATGGCGCCCAGCTCGGCCACCTTCGGCATGGCGCCCAGCCCGGCTCCAGCTCAGCCACCTTCTCCAGCGCCTCCACAGGCTGTTCTATGGTGTCCAGCCGCGCCGTCAGCGCCATATGCATCTTCGTCACGTTCTGCAGCAGGTTCACTTGCCCCCTCTGAGCCTGCTGCTGACCAAAGTCTGCCTCCACCGCCGCTGGCCAGCGGCCACTCGGCAGACATGGCGCCCAGCTCGGCCACCAGCTCGGCCACTCGGCCGGGTGGATGCGGGCTTCACCCACCGAAGCAGCCAATGTGGGAAGTGCCGGCCAGCTCGAAAAAAGCACGTATGCCTGGCAGCTGGTGACACTGTGCTGATTGGCCAGACGCACTCGTGAGTCGTTGTACTCGTACCACTCGGCCGTGTGCGGGTGTTTGCAGTAGGCTATGTAGTGGCCGGAGACCAGCGTGCCGGAGTGGTTGACCACGCCGTACAGGTTGTACCTGATGAGCGTCTGGTCAGCCGAGTATGGCGACAGGTCCAGCCCGGTCACCGGCATGTCCACGGCGGTGTTGAGTTTGCCGTGGGATCTTTCCTGCGGCGAGAAACGTTTCAGGTGCACCACTAGGATGCGCGGGAATTTCTGGATTGAAAAGTCTTTGGTGCACTGTTGCCGCTGCTGGCACTTGGAGCACGTCGGCTTCTCGTGTCCGTCGAGCACCTCTTCCCTGATGAAGAGGTCAAGACGGACGCGTGGCCGCACACTGTGCATAGCAGCGTCGACTTGAGCTGGCCTACAAACAGATCAACTAATTTTGAGTTCTACAGACGCAGGGAGCGCTTCCAGGCCTCAGCTGACTTCTGACTGGTGCTGAGGCTATCGTCGATGTCGGTAGTGATGGGCTTTGGCAGGCTGGTGACGTGATTTACATCCCTGTGCAGACTCTCCAGCAGGCACCTGAGGAATTCCTGTGCATCCTGCTGCTGGTAGCCTATAAAGCGCGGCGCGAATTGTTCAAACTGTGCTTTGAATGGCGCCGTCGTGAGCGGCCGCTCAGATTCGTTTAAAGGGACATTCCCACCTTAACATTAGTTTTGAGTTGAGATAGCCATGTTGTTGGATTTGCAATGAAATTAAGCAGGGTAGCAGTTAAAACAACCACATAGGTCTAATCAAAAAGAAATTCGAGCTTGGTCTTGACAATTGTAACAAATAAACCCCACGTGTATTTGAATAGGGGTCTAAAGCCGATGACGTCACCTCTCTTTACAAAATGGTGATGATAGTCGACTTGTTTTTAGGTTAGACTTGGAGATATTTGCGTGTTTCAAATGGTTTGGTAATTGGTTTGTTTTGTATTCAAAGCGCCAGAATTGTCTCGAAATAATTGTGCCATACTTTGGCAGCGCAAAGGATTTCTGTATAGCTCTCTAGAGCTCAATATGACGTCATCAACCCAAACATTAAAACTTAACTTTTTATGAAATTGAGCAATGTTTGCGAGAAGCAAATGTCATAATCGTGTTCGGCAGCAATTATTTCATATTTTGCACCACAAGCGGCGTACATTTGACAACTTTTGAGAAGGTGGGAGTGTCCCTTTAAGGGCCGCCACATGTCACGCATTAGCGCACCGAACGCTTTGATGAGCGCCCCTTTCATGGCCGACGTGGACGTGTTAATGTCTGTTGAGCACTCGCTACGCAGGATGTAATTGTGCAAGGCACGTGTGTTGCTCAGACACTGCAGAACTGAGTTCATGAAACATGTGTTTCCGCTATTCCTCAGCCCGGTGAGGCCCAGAGGCCGAACTGCTGACTCGCTGCCACCTGTGCCGTCCCCGCCACAGCCGCCGCCGCCACCGTCGCTGCCGCTGCCGCTGCCACCACTGCTACTAGTGTTCATATTGCAGGTGTTTCCCAGTTGCAGGTGTTGCAGTGTTGCTAAGGGCCATTATTAGAGCCAGGGTACGTAAATGGCTACTGCTATCGAATTATACGTGTAAAATAGCCATAGAACATGTGTTGCAAGACTTTCGTAAACCTCTTGCCAATAGTGACTGACCTCTTGTGGCCTGATCTTGACCTTTGATTACAATATCAATTTCGCTTATGCGGGAAACGTATACCTCTGAGAGCACTTTTTGCCATAATAGTCACAATCTAAGGATTTAACCCTATTCCCTGCGGGGGCAGATTCTGCCCCTCCCGGTGGTTTTTCACTTGCTGCTTCTAAACTGTTATGCCTAGCGTCATGAAACTTTGTGACTTTTCCTCAAATTAAATGGCGCGTGTTGTGTCATTTTGTTTTTAAAATCGGTCCAGCAGAGGCGGTTCCAGGCTCTTGTTTTGTGGAGGGTGTTACGAATGCGGTTTTGCGTCGCATAATTCCTTCGTGGTTTGCAGTGCAAATAAATGCGTCAGAAACAATTTCAATTCAATATGCATCATAGATAATGGGACTGTACACATTTTTGGGGCAGAGGCGCACTCAGGGAAAAAAATGGGAGGCGATACCCACCCTCAAATTAGGTCCAACTTCAAATTAGTAAGATGATAAAAGCGTTACGCGCATGGTGCCCCCGTGTTTTTTTCATGGATCCGCCTATGCGCAATATATCAAATTTAACAAATTACAGCATATAATGTCCACATGTGATGTTCATGTCGTCCCAAACAATCACGAACAGCACATATTTTTGTTCTCCAGAAAATCACCCCATTTTACATTCCCTGAATACGCCTACAATTTTTTATTTTGTTTTTGTTTCTTTTGATATATTAAATGCCAGTACATTTGAAGCTCAAAAACGTTTGAAGCGTGAAAATCGGTCGAACCACATAGCCGCAATGACCTTTCAAAAAACACCAAAAATTCCCGGATTTTTTGCCCCCTGACCCCCATTTTTGAACAAAACAAAGATTTGGGGGTCCAAAAAGAGCGATTTTGTCATGACGAATCGAATGGCGTTTTGTCATCGAAATCGACAGGGCGGTTCTCGAGATCTCTGGGGGGGGGGGGGCAGAATCTGCCCCTCTCCGCAGGTTAACGTAATTCTGGCCACCCGCAGGGAATAGGGTTAAATGGAAAGTATGGCCTATCAGCCCAAATACCTCTATTTTGACCTTTCGCCTGACCGTGACCTGACATGCTACCTTATTTGGAAAATGTCGCATATGCGTTGGATGCGTCTCATTGAGAGCTATCGATTTCCGCTTTGCGCGTCTCGTTGCGGTTATTGGTTCGGAAGATAAGGAGGGGGGGCAGAATATGCGCCCCCCCCCCAAGCGGCGCGTGTTCGACTGAATACCTCGGCGGGGCGCGGGTTAACGTCGCGCTCTAATCCCCCCCGTCAACAACTTTTCAACGGATTTCCGAAATTCTGGAATTTTGACCCCCATTTGTTTTTTTTAAGCCGGAGAAAAACTCCACAAAATAAAATTGTGAATTTGATAAATGAATTTCTGAAGCTCCAATACTAAAATAAGGCGACCGGTCCAAATCCGCGGATAAAAAAAAATGAGGGTATCTTTTTACCACAAAAAGTTGCCGTCCCCCCCCCCCCCCCCCCCCCACACACACACACACACCACGGAGAGAGGCTGGATCCACCAGTGGGTGTGTCCTTCTACCCACCGATTTGCTCCCCCCTACAAAAAAAAACGACGGCTGTATCCGCCAGTGTAGAAATGGATGTTAATTCGTCGTCAAAGCACAAGTAAAAATAATTGCACAAAGGCTATGATTGGTTAGGACGAAATCGGGAAAAATATACGTCACACGGCTGGAAACGTGAGATCATGAACCTGCCAAAATCTGGGGGGGCAGGCTGACCATTTTGCCCCCCCCCCCCAGGATTTTCGACTGGGGGTCATTTTGGGTACTCTGTCTCCCGCAATCCGCCGCCCCTGCCTTCGGCGGTTGAATTGCAGTCATCTTCACACATTACCCTATGTGTACTACCCGTATCCTTTTCCTTCCATACATACCTGCGTTTGGTTGGTTAAAACAGCACTCAAATGCCACAGAGCCGTTAGTTTAAAATTGGAGTCTTACAGTCCGCTACACTAGAGTGATTGGGGCGCGTCAGCAGGCGTCCCACATACAGACTATCGTGAGTTCGTGCGTTCGTGACAGGGGTAATGGGTTAATCTGAAAACAAGATGAAAGCTTTCCTATCCTTCTTTTTTCATGACGCTCCTACATCCCTGCATTTACGATGTCCGTTACTGACAACGAACCCGGATTGCATTTACGATGTCCGTTACTGACAACGAACCCGGATTGCATTTACGATGTCCGTTACTGACAACGAACCCGGATTGCATTTACGATGTCCGTTACTGACAACGAACCCGGATTGCATTTACGATGATTTAGTGGGACGCTTTAATGGGGTTTGCAGCACTGCTCGGCACCCTGCGCCTCGGGGCCTGCCGTCTTCCGACCACTGCAGCCGGGCCGTGCCGCTCTCTCTCCCCCGGCAAGGGTGGGCAGCACGGGCCCGACGGGTGATGACTTACTTACTCTGCATTATGTCCTGACTGACTTCGAGTGTGTGCAGACCGCCGGGTCAGACTGCACCGGCCTCGCAGCCTCGTAGGTGCGCAGTGGTGTGTACTTGTGCCTTACACTTTGTCAGTATCTCACTGTGGCCTTTATATATACAAGCTTGTTGTAAACCCATCTCCTCGCTCTAAATTCATATATTGCCTCCATGGAGGCAACTGCCCGCGCAGGCAGTGCACTGTGCTCTGCCTCCACTGTGCTCTGCCTCCACTGTGCTCTGCCTGCACTGTGCTCTGCCTGCACTGTGCTCTGACTCCAGTGTTCTCTGCCTCTACTGTGCTCTGTCTGCACTGTGCTCTGCCTCCACTGTGCTCTGCCTCCACTGTGCTCTGCCTGCACTGTGCTCTGCCTGCACTGTGCTCTGACTCCAGTGTTCTCTTCCTCCACTGTGCTCTGCCTCCACTGTGCTCTGCCTCCACTGTGATCTGCCTCCACTGTGCTCTGCCTCCACTGTGCTCTGCCTCCACTGTGCTCTGCCTCCACTGTGCTCTGCCTCCACTGTGCTCTGTCTACACTGTGCTCTGCCTCCACTGTGCTCTGCCTCTACTGTGCTCTGCCTCCACTGTGATCTGCCTCCACTGTGATCTGCCTCCAGTGCTCTGCCTCCACTGTGCTCTGCCTCCACTGTGATCTGCCTCCAGTGCTCTGCCTCCACTGTGCTCTTCCTCCACTGTGCTCTGCCTCCAGTGCTCTGCCTCCACTGTGCTCTGCCTCCACTGTGCTCTGCCTCCACTGTGCTCTGCCTCCACTGTGCTCTGCCTCCAGTGTTCTTCCTCCAGTGTTCTTCCTCCACTGTGCTCTGCCTCCACTGTGCTCTGCCTCCACTGTGCTCTTCCTCCACTGTGCTCTGCCTCCACTGTGCTCTGCCTCCACTGTGATCTGCCTCCACTGTGCTCTGCCTCCACTGTGATCTGCCTCCAGTGCTCTGCCTCCACTGTGCTCTGCCTCCAGTGTGATCTGCCTCCACTGTGATCTGCCTCCAGTGTGCTCTGCCTCCACTGTGCTCTGCCTCCACTGTGATCTGCCTCCAGTGTTCTGCCTCCACTGTGTTCTTCCTCCAGTGCTCTGCCTCCACTGTGCTCTGCCTCCAGTGCTCTGCCTCCACTGTGCTCTTCCTCCAGTGATCTGCCTCCACTGTGCTCTGCCTATACAATAGACGCTACGAAGAGGTGTTGAAATGAAACGGTGAGTGATGTGGTTTAGCGAAGCGTCATGCACACAGCACAGACAGCACAGACAGCACAGACAGCACAGACAGCACAGACAGCACAGACAGCACAGACAGCACAGACAGCACAGACAGCACAGACAGCACAGACAGCACAGACAGCACAGACAGCACAGACAGCACAGACAGCACAGACAGCACAGACAGCACAGACAGCACAGACAGCACAGACAGCACTGACAGCACAGACAGACACAGACAGACACAGACAGACACAGACAGACACAGACAGCACACAGACAGACACAGACAGACACAGACAGACACAGACAGCACACAGCACAGACAGCACAGACAGCACAGACAGCACAGACAGCACAGACAGCACAGACAGCACAGACAGCACAGACAGCACAGACAGCACAGACAGCACAGACAGCACAGACAGCACAGACAGCACAGACAGCACAGACAGCACAGACAGCACAGACAGCACAGACAGCACAGACAGCACAGACAGCACAGACAGCACAGACAGCACAGATAGCACAGACAGCACAGAAAGCACAGACAGCACAGACAGCACAGATAGCACAGACAGCACAGACAGCACACACAGCACAGACAGCACTGATAGCACAGACAGCACAGACAGCACAGACAGCACAGACAGCACTGACAGCACAGACAGCACAGATAGCACAGACAGCACAGACAGCACACACAGCACAGACAGCACAGACAGCACTGATAGCACAGACAGCACAGACAGCACAGACAGCACTGACAGCACAGACAGCACAGATAGCACAGACAGCACTGCTAGCACAGACAGCACAGACAGCACAGACAGCACAGACAGCACAGACAGCACAGACAGCACAGACAGCACAGACAGCACAGACAGACACAGACAGCACAGACAGCACAGACAGCACAGACAGCACAGACAGCACAGACAGCACAGACAGCACAGACAGCACAGACAGCACAGACAGCACAGACAGCACTGATAGCACAGACAGCACAGACAGCACAGACAGCACAGACAGCACAGACATCACAGACAGCACAGACAGCACACAGCACACAGCACAGACAGCACAGACAGCACAGACAGCACAGATAGCACAGACAGCACAGACAGCACAGACAGCACAGACAGCACAGACAGCACAGACAGACTGATAGCACAGACAGCACAGACAGCACTGATAGCACTGATAGCACAGACAGCACAGACAGCACAGATAGCACAGACAGCACAGACAGACTGATAGCACAGACAGCACAGACAGCACAGACAGCACAGACAGCACAGACAGCACAGACAGCACAGATAGCACAGACAGCACAGACAGCACTGATAGCACAGACAGCACAGACAGCACAGACAGCACAGACAGCACAGACAGCACAGACAGCACAGACAGCACAGACAGCACAGACAGCACTGATAGCACAGACAGCACAGACAGCACTGATAGCACAGACAGCACAGACAGCACAGACAGCACAGACAGCACAGACAGCACAGACAGCACAGCAGCACAGACAGCACAGACAGCACACAGCACAGACAGCACAGACAGCACTGATAGCACAGACAGCACAGACAGCACAGACAGCACTGATAGCACAGACAGCACAGACAGCACAGACAGCACTGATAGCACAGACAGCACTGATAGCACAGACAGCACTGATAGCACAGACAGCACAGACAGCACAGACAGCACAGACAGCACAGACAGCACAGACAGCACAGACAGCACAGCAGCACACAGCACAGACAGCACTGATAGCACAGACAGCACAGACAGCACAGACAGCACAGACAGCACAGATAGCACAGACAGCACTGATAGCACAGACAGCACAGACAGCACAGACAGCACAGACAGCACAGACAGCACAGACAGCACAGACAGCACAGACAGCACAGACAGCACAGACAGCACAGACAGCACAGACAGCACAGACAGCACAGACAGCACAGACAGCACAGACAGCACAGACAGCACAGACAGCACAGACAGCACAGACAGCACAGACAGCACAGACAGCACAGACAGCACAGACAGCACTGATAGCACAGACAGCACAGACAGCACAGACAGCACAGACAGCACAGACAGCACAGCAGCACAGACAGCACAGACAGCACACAGCACAGACAGCACAGACAGCACTGATAGCACAGACAGCACAGACAGCACAGACAGCACTGATAGCACAGACAGCACAGACAGCACAGACAGCACTGATAGCACAGACAGCACTGATAGCACAGACAGCACTGATAGCACAGACAGCACAGACAGCACAGACAGCACAGACAGCACAGACAGCACAGACAGCACAGCAGCACACAGCACAGACAGCACTGATAGCACAGACAGCACAGACAGCACAGACAGCACAGACAGCACAGATAGCACAGACAGCACTGATAGCACAGACAGCACTGATAGCACAGACAGCACTGATAGCACAGACAGCACAGACAGCACAGACAGCACAGACAGCACTGATAGCACAGACAGCACTGATAGCACAGACAGCACTGATAGCACAGACAGCACAGACAGCACAGACAGCACAGACAGCACAGACAGCACAGACAGCACAGACAGCACAGACAGCACAGACAGCACAGACAGCACAGACAGCACAGACAGCACAGACAGCACAGACAGCACTGATAGCACAGACAGCACAGACAGCACTGATAGCACAGACAGCACTGATAGCACAGACAGCACAGATAGCACAGACAGCACAGATAGCACAGACAGCACAGACAGCACAGACAGCACAGATAGCACAGACAGCACAGACAGCACAGACAGCACAGACATCACAGACAGCACAGATAGCACAGACAGCACAGACAGCACAGACAGCACAGACAGCACAGACAGCACTGATAGCACAGACAGCACTGATAGCACAGACAGCACAGACAGCACAGACAGCACTGATAGCACAGACAGCACAGACAGCACTGATAGCACAGACAGCACAGACAGCACTGATAGCACAGACAGCACAGACAGCACAGACAGCACAGCAGCACACAGCACATACAGCACTGATAGCACAGACAGCACTGATAGCACAGACAGCACTGATAGCACAGACAGCACAGACAGCACAGACAGCACAGACAGCACAGACAGCACAGCAGCACACAGCACAGACATCACTGATAGCACATACAGCACAGACAGCACAGACAGCACTGATAGCACAGACAGCACAGACAGCACAGACAGCACAGACAGCACAGCAGCACACAGCACAGACATCACTGATAGCACAGACAGCACAGACAGCACAGACAGCACAGACAGCACAGCAGCACACAGCACAGACAGCACTGATAGCACAGACAGCACAGATAGCACAGACAGCACAGACAGCACTGATAGCACAGACAGCACAGACAGCACAGACAGCACAGACAGCACAGACAGCACAGACAGCACAGACAGCACTGATAGCACAGCCAGCACAGACAGCACAGACAGCACTGATAGCACAGACAGCACAGACAGCACAGACAGCACAGACAGCACAGCAGCACACAGCACAGACAGCACTGATAGCACAGACAGCACAGACAGCACAGACAGCACAGACAGCACAGACAGCACAGACAGCACAGCAGCACACAGCACAGACAGCACTGATAGCACAGACAGCACTGATAGCACAGACAGCACTGATAGCACAGACAGCACAGACAGCACAGACAACACAGACAGCACAGCAGCACACAGCACAGACAGCACTGATAGCACAGACAGCACAGACAGCACAGACAGCACAGACAGCACAGCAGCACAGCAGCACACAGCACAGACAGCACTGATCACAATGGCCGGGTCTTGTATTCGCCATGCGTTATCCCTCGCTGATTAACGCCGCTATGCGTTATCCCTCGCTGATTAACGCCGCTATGCGTTATCCCTCGCTGATTAACGCCGCTGATCTCTTCCATTAGAGGGCGGTGTCTTCACTTTTGAATTACAGTGCTCATAATTTATTCCTTCATGACATTCTTTCTTGAGCTACATGATTCCATTGTCTCTCTCGAATTGCAGAACTATGTATATCATTCAACTTCTATCATCTCATTATCATTGGCTCATTCATCATCTTATCATCATTTTATCATTGGCTTCCTTCTCGCCCCGCTCTGCCAGACCATCTCTTTGTTGGCCCGTGGCACTCCAATGTGTGCCAGTTGGATGGCACGGCACGACACGGCACTCCAATGTGTGCAATTATATACTATATAATTTGCAGTCGCGGCAGAATAAATAAATTATTATGTGCAGTCACGGTCCATGCTCGGACCGGGTGTTTGACCGCCGTCCTGACGGCAGCCGGACCCGCCTCGGCGCGCTGCAGAATGCCTTCCTCCGATGTTGACAGCTCCTGCTGACTGCTGCAGGACGTCACTCCAGCAGTCACACACGCATCGTTACACAATCTAGTTCGTTTGCCGAGAGCCAACAGACTGACCTGTGTGTGATATTTAATCGCGCCGTTTGGTCGGTATACCGGGTATTATAGGTCTTCTTTCCCACGGGTGTTCGAAATAATGTCCGAACGGAGTGAGGACATTATTTCTATGCATAAAATAATGACCGAACGAAGTGAGGTTATTATTTTCGAAAATTGCACGAATGAAATGAGTGCTATTTTCTTATTTCATGCACGAGTTCACGATTGCATGAAATTCAAACACCCGTGGGAAGGAAGACCGAATAGCACCCGGTATACCGACCAAACGGTGCGATTAAATTTATTATAACAACTGTTTGTCGTTCACAAACATTGACTGTATGTGTATATATATGGTATGTTTTGGTACATATATGGTACTCACATATGGTATGTTTTGACGACGCGCGGCCCATCGTCGGTACGTTTGTACCGCCCATTCCGTTGTTGTTCTTGTGTTTGCTGGTATTGCTTCTTTCGCTTGTTCAAATAGTCCTTGCGAATTTAAATCACAATTGCACTCACTATCAGTACTGTCTTCCATGATATGAAATGTAAATGACCATACGTTATGCTTAAAATGTAAGAACTTTTATACAAACGGTTGAAGGAAGACCGTCGCTACCGGCTTGAGTTTTCGCTTCTAGCTATTTCACACATAATTATTTTTCGGGCTTATCCTGGCACAGTTACACGCCGTTTAATTTATTCTGACAAATTTATGCTGACATATTTATACTGAAATTTTTTGGGTCAGGATAAATATATTTATGCTGACATGGTAAAAACTTGCATCTGCTAGAAATACGGTAGCAATTTTTAGGTGCTCTGATATATCCATCGGCAGGCCAGCACTCAGACGTCCATGAAGACAGCAACGTATTCGTATCCGTATTCAAATACGTATTCAAAATAACTCCGATTTCGCCCAAATTTGCACACGATAAACCCAATGCCGTCCGTACACAGCCTATGAAGTTATATGGGGATATAAGAAACAGTTTGATCTACAGAGGTCACAATAGGTCAAACAGGTCGAATACGCGGTACCCCATAACTTTTCCCCTAATTGACTTAGAGAAACATCTCTTGATCCAAAAATACTCGGAACAGGGTGAGGATCATGCTCAAATCAAGATTGGACCAGATTGAGTCACTGTTTGACCTCAGGTCAAAAATGTCTCTTTTTTTAATGGGTGATAAATATTTGCGCGGTACCCTATAAAATCTCAGAAAACGCACTTATATATGCAATTGAGCACAGAACCATCCGTAAGTGATCATAGTGTATGCGCAACACAGCATATGACTTTACTCCGCTACCGTGTGACCTTAGGTCACACAAACACGTGAAAAATACGGTTTTGGCAAAAAATCGCGGTATCGTATAACTCCTACAATAATTGAAGTAGTCGAGTCATCCCAGTGCACAATGTTTGCATTAGCACATAGATGGTGCACAACCAAACATTTTATCCGAAAATGTCACCGTTTGACCTCAGGTTACGTCCACATTTTTCAATGAGGCATTTTAGACAATGACGCGGTACCACATAACTTTTTCCTAAACGACTTAGAGAAATCAGCCCAATAGCTTACTATTTACAAAAGCCCATGGATGGTGCACAAAGAGCGACCTAAGCCCTTCAAGTCATCGTTTGACCTCAGGTCACGGCATAAGTTAACGTTATGGCACACGGCAGAATGGCGCGGTACCGCATAAGTTTTCCTAAAAATCACTTAAAGAACCCATTCCACCACCATCGTCGTCCCTTTAACCCACCGAAGGTGCACAACTCAAGATTTGATCCCTCCGGTTCACCGTTTGACCTCAGGTCACCTGGAAAAGCGATAATATCCATTTAACGAGCCGTCCAAATACGTATTCATTGATTACCGATCGCATGTGTTCAAACTTATATAAAATGTTGGTGTCTATGAATATATGCGAAACCTAAAAGCATTTCTCGCTGAGGTCAATCACTTGACCTCGGGAGGTCATAAAGTGCCTGCGATGCTCGAAATGTTATGCGGTATCCGATATTTGACCTCGCAAGCACTATGACATCCCGAGGGCAAGCGATTGACCTCAGCAAGAAATGCTTTTAGGTTTCCCATATACTTATAGACACCATCATTTAATATAAGTTTGAACACATTCGATCTGTAAACAACGAATACGAATTGGGACGGGTCGTTAACCCGCGCGGTGCTGGGGGGGTATATTTTACCCCCCCCCCCCGGATTTTCTCAATAACTTGAAAACTATGACAGATATCGAATTGAAACTTACGATGCCTTATGGTGCATCAATCCTACATCTTGTACAATTTTTTTAATTCGTGACCATTTTTGGGAGATAATGACGTTTTAGTGACGTCATGTCATGTCATTTTTGGTGAAAAAACGTTAAATGTTTGAAAAATCGTAGAAAGTAGTGTGTTGATGTAAAGCGCAAATTAAGCGTCAAAAGAAAGGGAATGACATTGTCTTTAAAATGGCTATCTCAGAATTTCAAAATTGTTGTGACCCTCAAAATTGGAGAGAGAAAAATATTTTTGGGGAAGAATTTGCACATTTTTTTAATTTAAAAAAAAAAACGGAAGATATATTAGAGAACCGAGCATAAAAGATGCTCAATCCAAATTTCAAAGCAATATCTTTATTTTTGACTGACTTATGGCTCTCTAAGTATAAGTAACCCATGACGTCATTTTTTTAATTGCGCTTTTTTGGCTTTTACTGACCAGATACAGACAGAGCAATGACACCACTGTGTGTTTCTAAGACAAAACTTGTCTAGAAACATGCAATGTTTATTTAGATTAATCAATTTCAAATGTTGTCCTTAGTATGACCTTGACCTGAGAGCTATTATATGGGGTCAGGCTGTGAAAATGGCTGCTTCTATCGAATTATACGTGTACAATAACCCATACAACATGTGTCACATGGCTTTCGTAGACTGTGACCTTTTGTGACCTGACCTTGACCTTGCCCTTAGCTTACAATTTCACTTGTACTTATGCGGGAGATGCATTATACATTTGCGAACACTTTTTAAGATAATAGTTGCAATTTAAAGCTTCGGATGGAAAGTATAGCCCAAAAACCCATATACTTAAATTTTGTGACACTTGACCTGGCTGTGACCTGACATGTGACCTTATTTTTCCAATTTCGGGTATGCGTTAGATTCTTCTCACTGAGAGCTTTCGATCGCCGGTTTGTGCGTCTCGCTGCGGTTATTGGTTCGGAAGATACGAGGGGGTAAAATTTACCCCCCAGCACCGGGCGTTCGGATGGAGACCCCAGCGCCGTGCGAGTTAACCCTCGCCCTACGGGAGCTTTTTTCACCTGCGCCCTACGGGGGGTCCTAAAAAGACCCCCTGTTAACTTCCAAACCAAGCAACATAGAACAACGCGGTAAGAACCAACATGTTGCCTGTCATGTTCGAAATCTAACGGTATGCATTTTTTAGTAGGTTTCGGGTCAACGAGTGACCTTCCAGGTCAAGTGAATGACCTCGATCGACCACGTCCAGAACAGTGATTTTGCTCTGTCAGAAAACCTCAAAATGGGAAATTGATAAATGTGACTAAAAAGGCATGTTCCTTGACCAATTTTGACTCATAAATACAGAAAAGGTAATTATTTATTCGTATCTGGTCAAAAAAAAATCCAAAAACGTTATTTAAAAATGACGTTATGAATTTCTTATATTTAGGGAACCATCACTCAGTCAAAAATAGGGATATTTTGTTTAATTTGGTTTGAGTATTGTCCATAAAAATGTTCTCTCACATATATTCCGTTTTTTAACATCTTTGAAAATTTTGATTTAGTGGTGATTTTTCCCAAAACAAATCAGTTTTTTTTCATTTTGGGGGTCAAAAACCCGAAATTTTGACAATTCGAGATTGCCATTTTAAAGAAAATAACATTTTGTATCGTTGCTTAATTGCCTTTGCATTTTGCTTTACAACTCTGCTTTCTACGATTTTGTCAAACATTTATCGTTTTTCCACCAACATGACGTCATCAAAACATCATTATTTCCCAAATTTCTTTTTAAAAAAATCAATGAAATTTTTACAACATACGTATAATTGTTGTGTACTTAGCTACTAAAAATTTCAGCAAGATGCGCCGCATGTATAAAAGTTATGCAAGAAAAACCTCAGGGCGGGTCGTTTTAGGACCCCCGTAGGGCGAGGGTTAAAGGGAGATACATACCTTTTACCACACAAATTGAGTTAGCACCTGCAATCGATAGACGAGGCCAAAATATGATGTAATTTCATCACATTTTGCATATAAACATTCCTACCGAAAGATATTGGCAGTTTCCTACCGATAAGCGATCCACGCTTATATCGATCGGTACTCAGCAAGTACCCGGTAACGAATTCAGTAAATTAGCCTCCCTACGCATTGTTATTTATCATGAAAGTATGCAATATGTTTCCTCACTCTATATTTTGTGAATATGTACCAAAATGTTATGAACAATCAACAATCATTTGAAAAACAGTGCATTGACATCGGCAGTTTAGCTTGGTACCGGTGCCCGGCTAAACCACGACGACGTATTTAGTGTCGTCGATTTGTTTGCAAGTGCCTATTCAACAACGTTGAACAGATTGATGCAAAAGCTCGAGATGTTGCGGTTTCCAATAGTGGAGGGAAAATACCGAACATTAATTTTCCCAAACTTCCAACTTCGAATTAGGGAATCATTTAATTTAATTCTTAAATTTAGATCACAACATTTTAATACCATAACGGTAGCCAGAGCAATTGTTGCTAACAAAATCCAAAGGTGATTATCTCCCTTTAAATTAATATTAGCGCTTTCCAGGTGACCTGAGGTCAAACGGTGACCCGGTGGGGTCAAGTCTTGAGCTGTGCACCTTCGGTGGCTAAAAAAAGGCGATGGTGGTGAAATAGATTCTTTAAGTTATTTCGGGAAAAACTTATGCGGTATCGCGCCATTCTACCGTGTGCCATAACGTTAATGTATGCCGTGACCTGAGGTCAAACGATGACCTGAAGAGGTTAGGTCGCTCTTTGTGCAACATCTATAGACTGGTGGGAACGTTTAGCCGTTGAAAAAAACTTCGGTACGTACTTTAGGGAAAAAAGTTATGCGGTACCCGAGATTTGACCTCGCAGGTACGCTATGACCTCCCGAGGTCAAGCGATTAACCTCAGCGAGAAATGATTTAAGGTTTAGAATATACTCATAGACCCCAACATTTGGCATACGTTTGAACACAATCGATCAGTAAACAACGAATAGGTATTTGGACGATTCGTTAAATGGATATTAGCGCCTTTCCAGGTGACCTGAGGTCAAACGGTGATCCGGAGGGATCAAGTCTTGAATTTTGCACCTTTGGTGGGTTAAAGGGACGACGATGGTGGTAGAATGGGTTCTCTAAGTGATTTTGGGGAAAAGTATGCGGTGCCGCGCCATTCTGCCGTGTGCCATAACGTTAACTTATGCCGTGACCTGAGGTCAAACTATTAGCTGAAGGGGTTAGGTCGCTCTTTGTGCACCATCCATGGGCTTTTGTGAATAGTAAGCTATTGGGCTGATTTCCCTAAGTCGTTTAGGAAAGAAGTTATGCGGTACCGCGCCATTGTCTAAAATGCCTCATTGAAAAATCTGGACGTGACCTGAGGTTAAAGGGTGACATTTTCGGATACAAAGTTTTGTCGTGTACCATCTATGTGCTAATGCAAAAATTGTGGTACTGGGATGACTCGTCTATTTCAATTATTGCAGGAATTATGCGGTACCGCGATTTTTGTCCAAAACCGTATTTTTGCACGTGTTTGTGTGACCTAAAGTTACACAGTAGCAGAGTAAGGTCATCTGTTGTGTTGAGCATAAACTATGGTCACTTGCGGATGGTTCTATTCTCAATTGCATATATAAATGCGTTTTCTGATATTGTACAGGGTACCGCGCAAATAGTTATCACCCATTGAAAAACAAATTGACCTGGGGTCAAGCAGTGACCAGAACTGGTGCAATCTTGGTTTGTGCATGATCCGCACTTTGTTCCGAGTATTTTTGAAGCAGGAAATGTTTCTCTAAGTCAATTAGATGAAAAGTTATGGGGTACCGCATATTTGACTTGTTTGACCTATTGTGACCTGTGTAGGTCAAACCATTTAATATATTCGCGTATAACTTCATAGGCTGTGTACTGACGGTATTGGGTTTATTGTGTGCAAATTTGGGTGAAATCGTAGTTACTTTGAATACCTATTTGAATACGAATATAAATACGTTGCTGTCTGCATGGACTCAGCGGGCCTAGGCGGCGTGCAAGGCCATCCAAGGCCATCCAGCTGGCTACAATAGCTGGCCAATATGCTAATCTGTATAAAATTCACAACGGCACCGTTTTGGACCACGCCGGATCGAATGGTGAAGAAATCGCCCAGATCGGTGCCATAGTTTTGGAGCATGGGCTTGTCGGGAAATTTGCACTAAAAGTTTTGGTCCAATTTGGTCTTCTTAGAGTGGACCAATCTGTATAAAATCCGAAACGGCACCGTTTTGCACCACGCCGGATCGAATGGTGAAGATATCTTCCAGATAGGTCCCATATCTTCGGAGCATGGGCTCGTCGGCAACGGTTTTTGGTGGTTTTGGTCCAATTTGGTCCACTTAGAGTGAACCAATCTCGGCTAAATGGTTCGGAGCATAGGCTCGTCGGCAAATTTCCACTTATAGTTTTGGTCCAATTTGGTACATTTAGGGTGGACCAAACTGTATAAAATTCAAAACGGCACAGTTTCAGACCACTCTGAATCGAATGGTGAAAACATCATTCAGATCGGTCCAGTAGTTTCGGAGCATAGGCTGGTCTGCTAATCCGGTCGTTTTTTAGACACTCACGGCAGAAAATACCGGGGAAACTGCGGTTGGCGCATAAATTCAGTGAGGCTACAAGAAAAAGAAGGGTTTATTCCCAGTGCCTGAATGCTGTTTCAAAAGAAAGTAGTAAAAAAGAAAGGGAAAACTTCGATGTTGTGCAAAATCGTTTAATTGAAATGGTGGACGAAATGCGAACGCGGCAAACCGTTTAATTGGGTAAGTCAGGATAAAAAGTTTTAATCTTAACATGCTCCAATGTCAGAATAAATTCGGATCTGGACCGATCCCATTGAAATACGCATCGCTTAATTTACCCTGACAAAAAAGTCAGGATAAACCCGAAAAATGAACACTTATTTGGCTGTACATTTTATTTCATGTGAATATAACGTGTTTGGGATGGAGGTCCTGCGTCTGGGAGAAAACCGGGCAATAATAGTATTATTCCCGCGAATAATTATATTAATCAGACTTTGTGGTGAAAAACTAAAGGCACGTGCAATCACCACGGTAGACAGCCCAAGGTCGGGAAATCATATATGGATATGTATTTTTAATCGGATATTTTTTAACACGGGCGAACGATGAACATTTGTTATAATAATAAATAACGGAACAATTAGGTATTATCTGCCCCGTTAACAGATGTGTCCGATAATCTTGAACCTGCATATTCCGTGACCACTTTGCTCAATTCTTTCGTTAAATTAGGAAGTGTGTCTACTCACATCGCTTATTTAGGGTTATTGACACTGGTTTATAGAACATAATTTTCTTAATCGAACCATACCTTTCATTTTTCCAGATTCACACTAGTTCCTGATATATTTTAAAGACCCCAGGAACTGGCTGGTAGCAAAAAATTATCGGGTAGACTCCAGAATGCTTACCACTACCAAGCATTGCTAATATAGAAATATGGATCCAAATTTGCTAGAATATCGTTAGCCCCGGCCAATAGCATTCCGACAAAACAGCTCGTGAGCGCTGATAGCAGCAGCCGAACAGTACCGTCTGTTCCCTACTCGCAACGCTTGATGGCCATTTTTGGACGAAGATATCAATTTAGCATGGGCGTCGCCACCACTACGGACAGTACAGACAGTGTCCGTACAAGTTGACGAACCTCCAAATACTTGAACGGACTGTCCGTACAAGTTTGCCAAACCATTTAAAGGTGCAGAATTAGAGATATCGATACCTGTAATGTTTATATTATAATTATCTTCAGATGGACTATTTGTGGCGAATCGTGAAGAATTACCTCTATTCATGGAACTTATTGCTCAACAGAAAAAAAACATCTTATTGTCCCCTACCCAACTTGAACGCACAAATGGTCAGTTGGAATGAAATGTTAACGTTTTTCGTCTGGATTTCGAAATAGGAGTATGTGCGAAAATGGCAAGTGGCATCGATATTTTGCCCATGTCATTGCTAAAACGTTTAGCCGTTTAGTGAGTGGTGCTTGATGTGAAAGCGGGTACTGAAAGTTTGGGGACGATATTGGCGGTAGTTTACGAGATATTGCGAAATACGCGAGGGAACAAAACAAAATACTTTCGTGTTAGTCACTAGTCCAGTAACATAAATTGTCAGCCCGTTATTGTACTGATTTGTATTTGGCTTCCTCCTGACGCTGACAACGCTGATGCACGCGCGTTTTATTTTACATGGATCCAAGCACAGTGTATTAGTCCTAACCCGCGCCGTGCTGGGGAGGGGGCGTTTAGATGTGCTCCTTGATATTTTAGGAAATGCGAGGAACAAACGGGAGAGCTAGAGACGTGCTAGCTAAATACGTGTGACTGATAGCATTGTACTTATCTTGTCAAGATGCGTCTCCCCATATGAAACATGTTATATGACCAGCCTGGGTCACCAAATGACCAACCCAATGAGGTCATATTTGTAACTTGACTCGATCCGGTCACCATAAGACTGGAGCGGCTCGGCCTCTCCTGGCTCACTCCCCTGGCTCCCCCGCCGCCGAAACCTCCCCGCATCCTCATCCTACTACAGTGAGTCCTCGGGACCGCCGGTCTCGCCCATCCCCCATCCAAGGGCCCGGCCGTCCTACGCGACCGTGGCGGCCTCGCCGCCCAGCACCCGAACCCAATATCCACCCAGCCAGGCCCGCAGCCGTGACCCGACCGCCTCGCCGCCCCGCACCCGAACCCAATCTTCTCCCAGCCAAGCCCGCAGCCGTGACCCGACCGCCTCGACGCCCCGCACCCGAACCCAATCTTCTCCCAGCCAAGCCCGCAGCCGCGACCCGACCGCCTCGCCGCCCCGCACCCGAACCCAATCTTCTCCCAGCCAAGCCCGCAGCCGCGACCCGACCGCCTCGCCGCCCCGCACCCGAACCCCATCTCCACCCAGCCAAGCCCGCAGCCGTGACCCGACCGCCTCGCCGCCCCGCACCCGAACCCAATCTTCTCCCAGCCAAGCCCGCAGCCGCGACCCAACCGCCTCGCCGCCCCGCACTCGAACCCCATCTCCACCCAGTCAGGCCCACAGCCGCGACCCGACCGCCTCGCCGCCCCGCACCCGAACCCCATCTCCACCCAGCCAAGCCCGCAGCCGTGACCCGACCGCCTCGCCGCCCCGCACCCGAACCCAATCTTCTCCCAGCCAAGCCCGCAGCCGCGACCCGACCGCCTCGCCGCCCCGCACTCGAACCCCATCTCCACCCAGTCAGGCCCACAGCCGCGACCTGACCGCCTCACCGCCCCGCACCCGAACCCCATCTCCACCCAGCCAAGCCCGCAGCCGTGACCCGACCGCCTCGCCGCCCCGCACTCGAACCCCATCTCCACCCAGTCAGGCCCACAGCCGCGACCTGATTCCGGCCAGACAGGCCAGCCCCTCCCCCATCCGCTCCGCGGCCGCACCCGCCGGCAAATACGAGCACCCACAGTAACCTCTAAATGAACACAAACATGGAGGAATTCTTGCTCCAGTGGAACACCAGCTCGCTGATATCCCACTGGGCAGAATTCCGAGAATATATTGTAAACAAAAAACAATTAATAGCCGCCGTTCAAGAGACCCATTTCCTCGACTTTCTGCTTCGGATAATTATAAGTTAACCACATTTGGATATTCCCTTTACTGCAATAACGTAAATAATTAACCGCGCCGGGGCGGCTCGGCATTGTACATTTCCAATAAACTCCTTCATCACCAAGTCTTTTTGACTCCCCTCTAAATCATGGTGCAGCTAACGTGAAAATTGCACGGCGAGAAATCACTATCCTCTCTGTCTATGCTACTCCTACTCTCCCTATGTCTGCTGGTTAGCTCGATCATTTATTCTGCCAAATCCCCTACCCCTGTCTCCTCCTAGGTGATTGCAATGCTCATCACACCGCCTGGGGCTGCCACACACACACAACACCCGCGGGCACACTCCTCGACCAACATAATATCGTCCTTCTCAACGGCACTACGCCAACATACCACTCCGCGAGAGCAGGACAGACCAGTTACTCGGTAATCGATCTGGCCCTCGCTTCTCCACAGCTAGCAACATTATTTACTGCACATGTCCAATCAGACCTCCTCGTTAACGATCATTACCCAATACACTTAAACTTGAAGTCTCTTCAGGACAAACCAATTTTAATTTCCTCTCCCGCTGGAATCTCCACAGAGCGGACTGGATTCATTTTCAAAATCACATTGATGAACACTCTTATGAGTATACTAGATCTCCCTTCTTTCTTAAATACAATATTAGCCTCTGCTCACGAGCATATCCCCCACACCCGCCCTCCTCAAGGTCGTAAACATGCTCCCTGGTGGAATGACGCTGTCAGCGTGCTGTCGCATTGCGCCGCCGACGACTGTCAGCGTGCTGTCGCATTGCGCCGCCGACGACTGTCAACGTGCCGTCCCATTGCGCCGCCGACGACTGTCAGCGTGCTGTCGCATTGCGCCGCCGACGACTGTCAGCGTGCCGTCCCATTGCGCCGCCGACGACTGTCAGCGTGCCGTCCCATTACGCCGTCGGGCGCTTCGTGTTTTCCGTCGCTCCATATGCGCCGATCATGAAGAGGCAGCGCGCGAGGCGCGCTTGCAAGCGCGGACAACTATCCTTCAAGCCAAAAAAGATAGCTGGGAAAATGTATCGAACCCTTTTAATCGCTTCACCCCTCTCTCCAAAATTTGGTCCCTGATTAAATGCTTTACAAATAAACGTACCCCACTTTATAAAATACCTCACTTAGTAATAAACAACCAACACTACAGTACCTTAGTCGACGTCGGGACTCAGTTTTCAGCCCACTACGCCAGCGTCTCAGCCCACTACGCCCGCGTCTCAGCCCACTACGCCCGCGTCTCAGCTCACAACCAGTACACAAAACAGTTACACAACACTCTCAATCTCAACTCCACCCTCGCCTCATGCCACTTTCACTCCGCTAACACTGAACATTATAATCACCTATTCATCATGTACG
>JAXIVJ010014905.1:0-33124 GCA_036785665.1 Chirona hameri
ATAGATAGATAGATAGATAGAGATAGATAGATAGATAGATAGATAGATAGATAGATAGATAGATAGATAGATAGATAGATAGATAGATAGATAGATAGATAGATAGATAGATAGATAGATAGATAGATAGATAGATAGATAGATAGATAGATAGATAGATAGATAGATAGATAGATAGATAGATAGATAGATAGATAGATAGATAGATAGATAGATATAGATAGATAGATAGATAGATAGATAGATAGATAGATAGATAGATAGATAGATAGATAGATAGATAGATAGATAGATAGATAGATAGATAGATAGATAGATAGATAGATAGATAGATAGATAGATAGATAGATAGATAGATAGATAGATAGATAGATAGATAGATAGATAGATAGATAGATAGATAGATAGATAGATAGATAGATAGATAGATAGATAGATAGATAGATAGATAGATAGATAGATAGATAGATAGATAGATAGATAGATAGATAGATAGATAGATAGATAGATAGATAGATAGATAGATAGATAGATAGATAGATAGATAGATAGATAGATAGATAGATAGATAGATAGATAGATAGATAGATAGATAGATAGATAGATAGATAGATAGATAGATAGATAGATAGATAGATAGATAGATAGATAGATAGATAGATAGATAGATAGATAGATAGATAGATAGATAGATAGATAGATAGATAGATAGATAGATAGATAGATAGATAGATAGATAGATAGATAGATAGATAGATAGATAGATAGATAGATAGATAGATAGATAGATAGATAGATAGATAGATAGATAGATAGATAGATAGATAGATAGATAGATAGATAGATAGATAGATAGATAGATAGATAGATAGATAGATAGATAGATAGATAGATAGATAGATAGATAGATAGATAGATAGATAGATAGATAGATAGATAGATAGATAGATAGATAGATAGATAGATAGATAGATAGATAGATAGATAGATAGATAGATAGATAGATAGATAGATAGATAGATAGATAGATAGATAGATAGATAGATAGATAGATAGATAGATAGATAGATAGATAGATAGATAGATAGATAGATAGATAGATAGATAGATAGATAGATAGATAGATAGATAGATAGATAGATAGATAGATAGATAGATAGATAGATAGATAGATAGATAGATAGATAGATAGATAGATAGATAGATAGATAGATAGATAGATAGATAGATAGATAGATAGATAGATAGATAGATAGATAGATAGATAGATAGATAGATAGATAGATAGATAGATAGATAGATAGATAGATAGATAGATAGATAGATAGATAGATAGATAGATAGATAGATAGATAGATAGATAGATAGATAGATAGATAGATAGATAGATAGATAGATAGATAGATAGATAGATAGATAGATAGATAGATAGATAGATAGATAGATAGATAGATAGATAGATAGATAGATAGATAGATAGATAGATAGATAGATAGATAGATAGATAGATAGATAGATAGATAGATAGATAGATAGATAGATAGATAGATAGATAGATAGATAGATAGATAGATAGATAGATAGATAGATAGATAGATAGATAGATAGATAGATAGATAGATAGATAGATAGATAGATAGATAGATAGATAGATAGATAGATAGATAGATAGATAGATAGATAGATAGATAGATAGATAGATAGATAGATAGATAGATAGATAGATAGATAGATAGATAGATAGATAGATAGATAGATAGATAGATAGATAGATAGATAGATAGATAGATAGATAGATAGATAGATAGATAGATAGATAGATAGATAGATAGATAGATAGATAGATAGATAGATAGATAGATAGATAGATAGATAGATAGATAGATAGATAGATAGATAGATAGATAGATAGATAGATAGATAGATAGATAGATAGATAGATAGATAGATAGATAGATAGATAGATAGATAGATAGATAGATAGATAGATAGATAGATAGATAGATAGATAGATAGATAGATAGATAGATAGATAGATAGATAGATAGATAGATAGATAGATAGATAGATAGATAGATAGATAGATAGATAGATAGATAGATAGATAGATAGATAGATAGATAGATAGATAGATAGATAGATAGATAGATAGATAGATAGATAGATAGATAGATAGATAGATAGATAGATAGATAGATAGATAGATAGATAGATAGATAGATAGATAGATAGATAGATAGATAGATAGATAGATAGATAGATAGATAGATAGATAGATAGATAGATAGATAGATAGATAGATAGATAGATAGATAGATAGATAGATAGATAGATAGATAGATAGATAGATAGATAGATAGATAGATAGATATATATATAGATAGATATATATATATATATATATATATATATATATATATATATATATATATATATATATATATATATATATATATATATATATATATATATATATATATATATATATATATATATATATATATATATATATATATATATATATATATATATATATATATATATATATATATATATATATATATATATATATATATATATATATATATATATATATATATATATATATAGTGCAAATCAAGAATACTGGTGTCTATAGATCGGATATTTTGCCACAGTATGTTGCTTAAAATATGATATTCCTAATCACGTACGATACCTATATTTAATATTATTGCATTACTAATGGTCTTCTCACATGATAATAACTAAATAATAAATGCATTAATGAATATATAATACATTAATTATTTAGTTGATATCATGAGATCATTAGCAATAATATAATATTTCAAAAAGGCCACAGTCTGACTATTCACGTCGTTTCCTCATTCCGTCGAATTGAAAAATTGTTGTCTGCAGCGGGATTCGAACCCGCGCTTGGCCATCGCTCGATCTGCATGGGTTCACGAGATGCTTAATAGCTCGAAAACGAACCTCACGGCGTACACTTTTGAACCCGGAAATCGAAAGAAAAATGTTCATGCTTCATTTCTAGCTACTTTTTATTGTCGTATCGGTTGCAGGTAAAAAAAGCTGTGGGCCCGTAAAATGGCTTTTTAACATGGAACCCTATGGCCTAGTTATAGTTTTAGGAACCCTATGGCCTAGTTATATTATTATAGCTCGCAACCTCGCTACTCTCCACCTTCAAATGTATAGGTAATTAATATATGTTTTAAGAAAGGTAATCCAACGTATTCCTTCTGGGGAAGGGAATCAATACCCATGCACAAGCTATACTCGGTTATAGCCACGGGGGTGTACTCCGCTCCTTCAACATTGGTAAAAAGTGTGACAACCGCGAGCAGCTTCCAGCATCTTGGCCGTGTTTATCGGATCTGCTCATAAGCTATATTTGGCTATCAGCTAGTATTGACCAATCAGTCTTGAGCAAGCTCGACGGTGATTGGTCAGGTGGTGATGACGTGAAGGCGGGGGAGAATTGTTTGTTTACATTTCAACGGGTTCGCCATATTGGTTCGCTGGCAATGTACGGGCGTGTGTGCGTGTGCATTTTTAAGCATTTCCTTATTTGTATGAATCGTTAGACAATATTTAAAGGTGTATGTGAAAGTCGACATAACAATTGTATCTGTCAACATAGCAGTATTTTCCCAGAATACCTCATAAGCTAAAAATTTACACCCAAATCTGTGCGTTCTTTAGCTGAGGATGAGCACATCTGCGGAAAGTGTCGAGATAAGAGGCTGTAGGAGGAGTAGGGTGTCCCAAAAAAACATTTGCTTTGAATTTTTGACCAGCTGATATTCGCCCCCATTCCACTTGGGTGGGGTGTGATGCTGACGAAATTCCAAGCGAACCTGAGCACATTTAAGGGTTGCGAGCAAATTAACATTTTTGTCTCTTCTCTGGTACTAATATGGCTACTACCAGGAAGAAAGATACGCAGTGGCTGTTGAATAAGTGTCCCATCCAAGAGTTGTCGGAGGCAAGGCTCCCATCGCAGGAAGATGTGCTGCTCCTCTATTTTCATTACCATAGGGACCAGGGTCTCAATGTTAACCAAAGCAAAATCCTGACCATTGATGCTGTTATGCGGGTGTACGAGAGGTCAAACATTCCAGCAATGGAGATGCGAAATGCCAAGGTGAAGATGAACAAACTGCTGGACAGGTACAACAAGCTGAAGAAATCGAAAAACCACACGACTGATGGAATCTAGATGAATCGCGACATCTTCCTAAGCGATATACAAGAGATCTTTGACATTGCCTGTAAGTCAGGGCCCATACTGCCCGAGGATCAGGCATTCCTTGCTTCCCAGAGGGATGACAGGATGCCCTCCTCAATCAGCGGTCGAGATTCCAAGTTCGAGAAAGCAATCTCGGAAAAACTGAAGAGGAAGGCCCAAGAACGGAAGCGGGAATCAAGGAGTCAGAGAGAAATGACCGAATTTGGCGCTACCGTCCAGCCACCTTCATCCGAGGAGTCATCTTCTGAGACTGGTGCTGGCACGGACACGGATTGCGAGTACAACCCTCCAAAACGCTCTCACAAGGAAAAATTGCAGTCTCCGGGCACGTCTCAGCCAACTCCCCCCTTCCAGACCGCAATCAGAGACAAGAATTTGTCTGCGACGTGGGACCGGGAGAATATGTCAGTGAGGCAGGCAACTACATCTTTTGCTGCAGCCGTGACGGCGTTCGGAGGAAGTCTCAGCGGCACTCCCGTTTCGAAGAGCACTGTCCATCGATACAGACAAAATAACCGAAAGGAGCTGGTCCTGGGGTTCAAAGGGCTGTCGCAGACGCTTCCCGGTCGGCTAGTGCTCTATTTCGATGGGAAGCTACTCCCGGACGTTGCCGGATACCGCGGCGAGCAGGTCAACAGGATTGCCGTCGTCGTGTCTTGGGAGGACACAGAGTTCCTTCTTGGCGTTCCAGTCGCGGCGGATAATTCTGGTCGGGAGGAAGCAACAGCCATCCTGAAAGAGCTAAAGGAGCAAGGTCTGGATCACAAGATATTAGCACTCTCGTTCGACACCACAGCTACCAACACCGGGATGATCCGAGGAGCTTGTATCCGAATCGAGCAGGATCTCGGTCGTGACCTACTGTGGCTGGCTTGCCGGCATCACGTCTGCGAGGTCATTCTCAAGAGTGCGTTCGATGCTTGCTTCGGGAAATCATCTGGTGCCACCGTGGATATCTTCGACAGATTTCAGAAGTGGCGATGCATCGACCAAACAGAAACCGTGACGATTTACGAGATCGCGGAGGACTCTGACGATAATCGCGAAGAACTGGCGACGTACTTCAAAGAAGTTCTTCAAACATTTGAGCATCCTCGCGAGGACTACGAGGAACTGATTCGACTGAGCTACTTCTTCCTGACCGGTGACATGGGTGACGGAAGGAGTGGTTCCCCGAAATTCCGTCCACCTGGAGCTCTGCATCAGGCGAGGTGGATGCAGAAAGCCATCTATTGTCTGAAGATGGCTATCTTCCTCCCCAGCTGCATGACTTGCACTTCACCCACCCAGATGAGATCGGTATACGTCGCATGGCCCTCTTCGTAACTCTCGTCTACGCCAAGTACTGGCACGAGGCTGTGGTCTCAGTGTACGCAACGTCCAACGACCATCAGCTCGCCGGTGTCCTGAAGCGGTACCCGGATCGTGTTCCCGCCGATGCTGTACTGAACGCCCTGCACAGGCACCTATGGTACCTGTCCGAAGATCTCGCTGGACTGACCCTCTTCGATGATCGCCTTGAGGACAGTGTCGAGGTGAAAATTGTGGCCAACCTTCTGAAACCGCCAAGGAAGCAGCTGAAACGACTGGAGGGGAAAAGTGTAAACCTGGACATTCCTCTCGAAGACTTCGTAACCTCCAGGTCCATACTCCTGTTGACGGCTCTGGAGGTGGACCAAGGCTTCCTCACGAAATAAACCAAGGAGTGGCAGGACGACGCAGCCTATCACATGGCCAGTGAAAGAGCAAGGGCTTTCAGTGTCGTCAATGATGCCGCGGAACGGGGAATCTCGCTCATCCAGCGCTACAACACCACAGCCAAATCAGAAGAGCAGAAGCAATACCTGCTTCAGCTGGTGCATCACCATCGGCAGGCGCAGCCCAAGACGAATGCTGCCCTGATGAAGAAAGTGTTCTCGTAGAGGAATAGTGCCACCAGCTGCTGTAGAACTTGTCTTCCTCATCCAGATGAGAAATGATACCCTGATTGTCATGCGTCGTTCAATCATTATGTATTAGGAATGAGGTTTTCCCAGTTCAGAAAGTGACGCTAGCTCGCAACCTGTAAATATACTCCGATTTCTCTGAAACTCGACCAGTGTCTTTCTTTACGATAGTGGAACCGGGGCAAAGTTCAGCCCCTGAAATATTTCATGGTATTGTTTTCCCTATGTATGCTTGGGACACCCTAAAGAGGAGGTTAGCTATATTTTTGTATTTTTCAAGGACGTAAACCCATAGATTGTGTCACCTTATATAAACAGACTAGAAAATTCATACCAATGTGACTGATATCGGTATTACTTAGTTTTTGAGACACCATTATGAGTAGTACCAGTGGCGGCAGATCGTATTTTCGGATGGTGGGCAAAGAAACCCAGAAGGTCCCCTCGACAAAAGGGCCCCTCCCACGGCCAAAGGCCCCCCCCCCCAAAAAAAAAAGCCGCGAAATGGTATCTCCTCGGATTTAGGCCACTATATTTTGCAGGGCCTCTAAATGGTCGCAACAAAAAAACGTCGGACAGGCCAATGTTGAAGTCTCAGGCCTTCTGAGGGCCCCTCATGGCCTACCGAGGGCCTTCTGTCGGCCTTAGAAGCAGGGTGACTGTGGGCACATCGGAGCCCTGGGTCATTGTTTCGGTCAAAAGGAAAAATCGAACCAACTTCTTGGAGAATGGATTTTCTAGTCTCTTACAAATTTATGGGGGGAGGCAAAATGATATGTTTCTCCCCCCCCCCCCCCACTTCTTGAGTGGGCGGACAGCTGCCTCCTCTACCCCCCACCCCACCCCTTATCCGCCGCCACTGAGTAGTACCTAATGCTAATGGTCCTGTGCTGTGGATGGCTTGCACTAATGAACACAAATTGCCAAGTGTCTAGTAATGACTATAAAATCAATGATAATAATGTGATTTATGAGTTACAGGACAGAAATAACTTTTTGCGAAGTCAGAGGTGCAACAACAGCTGACATGCCAAAAAAGTTGATCAAGATCACGATTCAGATCCTATACCATTTCATAAATTTTCCGAAGATTCATCTTATATAAGAAAAGTCTAGGGGGCGCTAGGGCGGGGGCCGCTAGCCCCCCCCCCCCCCTGAGCCCAGGTCGCGCCCATGTCGCGCCCACCAAGCACGCGTATAGGGCGCAACTTTTTGTATGTGGCGCCCCCCCCCCCCTGACCGAAATCTTGGATCCGCGCCTGTACTATGTCACGAGAAGGAATAGCAATGCCAAACAAATACAATATATTTGATGAGGTTTATGTCGCCCTAGGCAATTCATTGCGATACATTCACATTTTCCACGCCGTGTATTGGCATCAAAGATACACTTATCCAAGGGCGCCACCACCTTCCGAAAGTTGGAGGGGACGGAAGCATTTTGAAGTCGATTCTTTCCATGCAACGCCCATAGGCGTAATGTTAAAATCCGAAAATGTTGGGGGGGGGGGACGTGAAGTCATTTCGAGCGGTGGTCGGCCGGAGCGCCGTACCTAATCGTTGAACTTTGCGCAGATATAACAGCAAATATGTGTCTGATTGCATTTTTTTCAGCGGCATCCGGCAGAGCGGTTGATTTGTGACATATTACATATTACAAGTTTTTAAATCGACCCGTAAACAAAGAAACTAAGCGCGATCTAAGCTTCAGGCACGCGCGCACTAATGTGTACGGCGGCCGGCCGGCCGCGTCCCCCGCCTTCTACGTCACAGCGACTCTGGGGTCGCGGCTGCTAAATTAGTGTTTGTCACCACTTTTTCGGCCGGAGTGTTCTACCTGGTTTATACAGCCTTGGTTATAGCTCACTAAAAGATCGCCCGTCCCCGAGAAACTGGCCACCGTCTTCACCACAGGTTAGGATCACGGCGCCTGCTTCAGTAGGCCTTACGCGCAAATGTGCGATAATATTTTTGTATCACGGCAAAACAAAATATTGCACACATGCAAAATATAGGATTCGATATTGAGATCATTGAGATGGCTGAAGTTGCTTGTATGCTTGATAATTCCGCTGGAAATGATCATCGCTGTTGCATTTCCATGCGATCTAAACGATCATGAATCGAAAGTAATTATAATCGAGAGGAGGATCTTTCCGCACTACTTACCAGAACAATTCTTTCGATGATGGCAGAAGACTGCTTCCGTGGCCGATGTCCAAATGGTTTATGGAGGTCATCCATCTCCAACCTGCAATATCTCAGCGCAATGCTTAGAAGTCTGAGTGCTTGGTGCGCAATCGGACGAGGAGTAGGTAGCGAAACAACTCTTGAAATATACTCGCTGAAATATAGGGTTCAGCAGACGGCTTTACTCGAAATATGCAAGCGACAAGGATTCCCTGTCCCTGGCTTAAAAAACCTCTCTTTCAAGTGAACCTATTCTATGACCGTGAGTGAACCGTTCAAATACCAGATTGTCCAGTGTTCTATTGCCCCGAGATTGTCCAGTTTGTGAAAATTGCTCCTGGCAGTTGGCACGCGCTGGAGGGGATACAACAATTGGACAATGGACAGCGTAGCGCAGCGCCGACGTTAAAATCCTTGAGCGGCGAGATCAAACTGTACCCTCGTGACTTGCACTGTATTCGCCTCGTACAAATGAAGATGCCCCATCTTCCGTGGCGCTAAACGCCTGAGGAGACGCAATGGTACGCCAAATATGCACAATTGCAGTGCCGCAGTGGGAAACGGAATGCGATCGGGGTCTCTAGACGCTATTCCGTCCGAATAAAATCCCTAACCGCGTTTACCACCTAATCAGAACCATTCGGATGTCATTCATGCTTTGGGCATTTACATCGCAGATAGTCAATATTTGGCCATTTGCACTGTCTTCCGTTATACGAAATATCAGGGGCTCCGCCACGGGGGGAGGACGTGTACCTCGTTTTTGAGCCAGGGGGATTATCCCCACATTTTTCCTGACCAATAGGATTGCTAGAAATGAATGTTCAGTTCTACTCATTTTTGTTTTACCTATCCCCCCCCCCCGCTCAGCGGACTTGCGCAAGACCTTCCCCGCTCAACAACTTATCCCTGAAGGCGACCACTTGGCTTCCATGGACCCCCCCCCCCCCCCCCCCATTTGAAAGGCGTGGCGCAGGCCGTTGTAACCGTTGTAACCGTATACCATTGTAACCGGCACTTATGTCTTGTCACGGCACTTATCAGGATTTGAGAGTCGGACATCCGACAGTTGACACATCCGATTCATCCCGTCACACTCGTAAAATTGACAGCGGGTTCGAGAGGTTCGACATATCCGATGCAATAAACGGACCATATAAACGTAGTAACCTGGCTTTGTGCGAGGACCCGAAAATGATTCCTGGGATCCGATCTGCAGATGCAGGATCCCGCGTCCACTGTATCCTTAATCAGTTAAAAAATGCGAGCGAATCCATTGAGACTACAAATGCCTCCATAGAATAATTTATCATTTGCCAATTTATCCAAATTTGTCGTTACGATTTACCGAACCCAAAGTAAGGATCCATGGTTGGGTCATATCGGCTTCCACCGAATTAATCACGGATTTGAGACGTGCGATGCATTCGATCCATACATTCGGAAGTATTAATGTCATGTGATATGATATTGTCCCATACATAGCATAAATGTCTTTTGTGCATGGCTTAGGTAATATATTTCGCTAAAACGCTGGGTTCAATGTAAAGCACCGTATTCGCCTCGTACAAATGACCAATTGGACGGCCAGCCTGCCGGCAGACGGACACGACACACGAGTTGTACATGAGTGGAAAATACCTTTGAGTATATGCATAGTTTTGAAAGACCCTGCCGTTGACCCCTGCATTCCAGCTCAGGCCAGTTAAGGCTAGTTACAGCTAGTTACTGTAACGCATCAGAGTACAAACTACAACTACTGGCACTGTAGAACATACACCACCTTTACCCAGCTTTTTAACCCTTTTACAGATTCCCGTTACAGTTATGTTTCCACAGTTCGCATGCACGGAATAGCATCCACACTATTTATACAACGGGTGTGAAGCTAGTGCCTGCGGCAGCACACAAAGCACAGCCAGTTCGGCTAAATTTGCAGTGGCCAGATGGGCGGTCACCTTTAAACTCTAACCAACCAATCAGTGGCCCTGACAGGCACAAATCAACCAATCAGCGGCTCGCCAAACGCAAACCGACCAATCAGCCCACCAAACGCGAGCCGACCAATCAGCCAGACGCATACCGACCAATCATCGGCCCGCCAGACGCATACCGATAAATCATCGGCTCGCCAGACGCATGCCGATCAATCATCGGCTCGCCAGACGCATACCGACCAATCAGCGGCTCGCCAGACGCATACCGACCAATCAGCGGCTCGCCAGACGCATACCGACCAATCAGCCATGGCGGGCCGCCAGACGCGAACCGACCAATCAGCGGCTCGCCAGACGCGAATTGACCAATCAGCGGGGTCCGTCCGACGAAATCACCCCGGCCGCTGCCAGCGTTCTCAGAAGTTGACGTAGGTGGCGGCGGTGGCTACGCCGCAGTTGTTGTCCCGCATAGACATGAGCACGTAGCCGTCGTTGCCCCAGTAGGTGGACCACGAGTTCTTCACCAGCCAGTAAAACTCGCCTTCCAGCTTGCCGAAGCCGACAGCCAGCACAGCGTGGTCCAGGTTGTTCACGTCGTTACCTGAGGGGTACACAGTAATGGGGGTCAGTCAGAGACAGAAAATACACCTACGGACAAGGTAAAACTGGCAGGTATCCACGTTCCACAATGGTTTGAATATTTCAATACACGCAATGGATAAGACATGATAAGCATCTCTATTATATTTAAAAGACTCAAATCATATAGGAGGTTTTTACCTTTTCACCGTGATACTGGATAAACTGGCAGTTTATCCAGTATCCATCCATCCAGTTCCAGGACAGATCGACCAGTCGGAGGATCGCTTGTACATCCTCATCTTTCAGAAAACTCTAAGATTGGGTCTGTAGGGTTGTCGTAGGCCCTGAAGACGGCTGTGCTAAAATTTTGCCTCGCCGACAAACGGTCACCGAGTTATAGCCTCCGGCAATGTCGAGAGGTCACGCTGCAGACCTTTCTTTGATGGATCATAACTTGTAGTGAGACGACCGGAAACCTTAAAAGCGATATATCACTGAACTCGCAATGATGCAGAGAAACTTTTGGCTATCTCAAAATTTGCGATTTTTGCATTATTATTTTGTGACCTTGTGACCTTTTTTACGTGACCTATTTCCCAGTCGAAACCTTTTGATTTTTGACTCAAAGCCAAATTTAGTTTTATCAATTACCTTTTGATCGAACAAACAAAAAAGTGGATATAGCCCCTTAAAGGAAATAGTTCACCTTCGGAAATTTTCAGAACACGATTTTATTATATTTTTTAATATATTTATTTTTTTAAAACATGGTCCTACATCGCGCCAATTCAGGACAGAAGGTTGTAAATTATTAATTTTATGGTGTGCGTTATTGGTCTGCGCATGCTCCATGGCAGTGCTGGCACAATTCCGACGGTACGGTATATCATATAGCGCCGTATTCCTTCGCCAAAAAGTCAAATATCTTCGGCTGGAGTCTTTTCAGCCAAGAAAAGTTCCAGATAAGGATTTCTCAACACGGGCTACACAACTGCTATTTCAGTTCAAAACCCCATGTTGAAGGTGAACTATTTCCTTTAAAGGGATATTGCCACCTCCGGAGGATTTCTAAAAAGCAACTTAAATGAATGGTGGGGATCAACAATCATGTATGCTCAAGCTCAAACTTGCTCATGCAGCCCCTAAAGCAGTGTATCGGCAAAGCATTTTGTATTTATTTCTGACTCCAAAACGTTGGTCCCAGCTGTGCTCAGTACTAGATTCATGATGGCCGCTCTCATCCAGTTTGGCTGTGGTATTGGCGCCCGCCCAAAGCCGAAGCATACGAATTCGCCGAAACTTGACATTGAAAAGTCTATCTGTGTTATAAGGTATAGGTCACATAACTCGTACGGTCCCAAAGTCGAGCCATAGCAATTCTTGCTGTTTTATTATTAAAGGGGCTGAGCCTTTCAAGTTGTTGAAAATATAATTAACTGCAAACGCTTTTTAATTTTAAAGTGCACTGACGGAATGGTGATGTTGAGTTTGCAACATTCAAAAGAAAATAACAGTACGCAAAGAAGTGATTCTAAATAGTGATGTGGCCACTCCAATTTTACGAATGCTTGGCAAGCATGAGTAGTGCAAATTTTTTTTTTATCTAATGGGGGGAGTTTCGGGAACCCAAATTTTGCAGGCGAAATCGGACACGCTTAATCGACCGATACACACCAAAAACTCCATATTGGCCTGCGAGGTGGCAATGTCCCTTGAAATGCCCCCCCCCCCCCCCCTCCCTTCAGCCTTGCAAAAAAGTATAGGTGGCGCTGCGAACGTTACCCGTGCATATCTCCGGACTGGGTAAAGATATGATAGATAAGAGGTGATATGATAGATAAGAGGTGATATGATAGATAAGAAGAGATAAGAGGTGATTTTGAGCAAGAAATATTCGTATGACTTTGTTACCCGAGGTCAAGGTCAAGGTCAAGGTCATAATTTAGGTCAAACTCGTAAATAATTTCCGTTTTCTTTACGTACGAGATTTGTGTGAGTATTTCCGGGGTATTGCACCGAGTTTAGACAAGGACGAATCCAGAAGGCCATTTTGGGATGCGCCAAAAATATCTGGGGGATGCAAAAAGTTCGAAAATTTCCAAACTTGATCGGAAGTCACTTTGACACCCTTTGGTCGATGGATCTGGTTGCTCAGTACTGGATTATTTGATCATGAAACACATTTCCAAGCGCATCTCATTGCATTTTGAGCGTCAGTGTGCGATAACACCAGTAAGGCGCCGTAGTGGCGATGAACGATCGAGCGCGAAATAAATGTATCGTGAATTTCAACCCGATCGGGCAAGTAGTTCCTGAGATACAAAAAAGGTGCGCACGTGCACACGTGCAGAGGCACCCCACCCATGACTTGTGGGTAGGCGGCGGCGGAGGGGTCCCTAACCACACACCAAATTAGAACACAATCGGCTCCGCCGTTCCTGAGATATAAAATAGGGGTGTGCACGTGCGCACGTGCAGAGGCTCCCCACCCCTGACTTATGGAAAATTGGTGGCTGACCACACACCAAATTGGAACACAATCGGATCAGCCGATGCAGAGTTGTTGCGCGAAAACACTTTCAACACCCCTCACGCGGCACGCGCCACGCGCAGTGGTAGTCACCCACATGAGTCGGCACCGGTTTCAAACAGGGTAGGTTGGATGGGGCTGCTCAGCAAAGAAGTCAGCTTGTCAATCGGACGTGTGATTGCAGAGATATGAGCTTCTCAAAAGCGTCGCAACGGGTCGGGCCGGACCGCTGATATTCAGATTTGTCCCATACACCACGGAAAGACGAGCGAGCGCTTCGTGCTCGCTGGTAATCATATGCTCACTTCTTCCCCCTGGCATTTTGCATGAATGGAGCCATGCACACATGTGAACAGAACCGTACCAAACTGGCTCGCAGCCATGCTACCTCGCGTCCACGTGTCTGAATCATAAAACACCTCTAAGTACATGAGTGGCTGCATACCATCACACCCATAGAGAACAGGGTTACTTTGTGCACTGTTCATGTTCCCTCCAAGATGCGTTTAATCACCTAATGTGGACTGTTTTGCCGGGTCCACGTTACAGTTCGTGAACTGTCAGGTGCATTGCATCGACTGGAACAAAACGGTGAAACTGCTGGGTGCCTTTAATTGTTTTGGCAGCGGAGAAACGTGCAGCTAGCCCCGCTGCAGTTTTATTGACCTCTCCCTTCTCCACCAAACAAATCTGGATGGTGGTTTCGAATTTCTCTGTCAGAAACGTAGAAATGGCCTGTGCCGACATAATTTGGTCACTATACGGACGCCTGAGACTCTCTGTCGCCGCCGCTCTTTTCAGCGTGCCACCAATGCCATCACATGCACTCTTGCCGCGGGATGTGGCGAAGAAGTGCCATTCGATGTGATTCCAAAGTCCGCAGAGTGATGTGCGATGTGAATCAAATTATACTTGTTTTTGTATTGAGCGGCGCAGTCGTCAAAAAAGTAGTGAATTTTGCTCAGTACCGGTATCAGTTTCTGTACTTCGGGAATGAGGCGTCAAAAAAATGTGTGCACCATGCTGGCTGTCGGCTAAGACTTTCCAGGAAATCCTCACGCGACTCAACCATGTCTACTAGCGTGCAGCGATCGGTACTAACCCAGTGTTTAAAGCGTATTCGGTCTCAAAATCGCCTTCGTCATCCAAATCGTTTGTGCATGCCTGCATATTTTCCTCTAGCACTACGTTCAGAAACTGGAAAACTCCGTCTTCCCTGGGACAGTCGGTTCTGTTTCGGTTCTGGTTCTGTTCACATGTGTGCATGGTTCCATTCATGCAAAATGCCAGGGGGAGAAGTGAGAAGATGTTGGCAAACTGATGCTCAAAATGCAGTGAGATGCGCTTGAAAATGTGTTTCATGATCAAAGAATCCAGTACTGAGCAACCAGATCGATCGACCAAAGGGTCACAAGGAAATTTTCGACCTTTTTGCACCCCCCCCCCCAAAAAAATAGTTTTGGCGCATCCCAAAATGGCCTTCTCGATTTGTCCTTGTCTAAACTCGGTGCAATACCCCGGATATACTCACAAAAATCCCGTACGTACAGCAAACGGAAATTATTTACAAGTATGACCTAAATTATGACCTTGACCTTGACCTCGGGTAACAAAATCATACGAATATTTCTTGCTCAGAATCACCTATTCAATCCACTGGCGTTAACCGCACCTCGATATCTTTACCCAGTCCGGAGATATACATGGGTAACGTTCGCAGCGCCACCTATACTTTTTGCGAGGCTGAAAGGAGGAATTTACGGGACAATATCCACTTATTTTTTTTCGATCGAAAGGTAATTGATAAAACTAAATTTGGCTTTGAGTCAAAAATAAAGGTTTCGACTGGGAAAAGGTCAATATAGGTCACGTAAAAAGGGTCACAAGGTCACAAAATAAAAATAAACATATTTTTGAGATAGCCAAAAGTTTCCCTGCATCATTGCAAGTTCAGTGATATATCGTTTTAAGGTTTCCGGTCGTCTCACTACAAGTTAGGATCTATCAAAGAAAGGTATACAGCATGACCTCTCCAAATTGCCGGAGGCTATAACTCGGTGACCCTTGCACAGCGAGGCAAAATATTTGCACAGTCGTCTTCAGGGCCTAAGACTACCCTATAGACCCAACCTTGGATGTTTTTGAAATATGATGGCGTAAGGCACTGGTCGATCTGTCCTGGAACGCCCCAGTTGGCACCGTTTGTGTTTGTCTGAATACGTGCATGGGTCAGGTGAGTCATTATCGCAAGCAGCCAACCGACTTCAACAAACCCAAAACATGCCCACTGCCCAGTGATACCAGCAGGCAGCAGCTGTATAACATTCGCCGAAGACAGCCGCCATTGGAAATACCCACTAGACCCGCACTGTGTTATGCATCAACCCTGCGCCAGACTATCGGGTGCATAGTGCTGCATAGTGCAGCAGATACGGCCTACAATTATACAGCTTACATACAGCTTCGACACCAGTATACAGCTTTGGCCTTACGTCCGAGAATCGACGGATAGAGAAAGTAAAACTTTAAATGCGTCAGCATATGCAGGATTTGGCTTGTCAACCTCACACGATAACCCAAATCGGGGAAAAATCTGTTATTTTAGGGTGGAATGTGTTTGGTCATGATATGCTATAGCTACACTAAAATTGGCATCGGTTTGGTTGCGCTTTAGGGAAGTTTTGTTAAAATGATATCATGATGTCGCTAGCTAGTAGACATCACCAGTCACCACCGCGAAGCGGCACGTCACTGGGGTTCGTAATAGATTCACACCACTCACTGAATTCGGAACCGTCGTAGACACCACCACCATTCTGGGGCGGATCCAGGGGGGACAACGGGACTATTCCCCCCCCCCCCCCCCCGCCCCCCCCCCCCCGACCGGTCCAGGGGGGACAAACTATGTTTTGCCCCCCCCCCCAAGACGTGAAGTCTAATATATGTTATATTTGCGTTTTTAGAACGGTACTGGGCAAATCTTTCCAAGTTTGGGCATTTTTTTCCAAATTTGGCGGCGCTGTGCGCCGCTGTTTTTCCGATATTCTCGAAAAACCTCAGGGGGGGGGGGGGGAATGACAAATGACCCCCACCAGGGCGAGGGGTAATTTATAAGTTTAATAATTATCATGTCTACAGGTATCCTTATTTCATTATTTATATCCAGCACCATTTCGGTCAAGCAAGTCTACAATAGAACAATCGGTCCAAATCCATCTTTTTTCCTGTAGGTCCTTCCCGTCCTTCCGGTTACAACGGCGGAGGCGGAGAGGGTGTTCAGTAAGGTGGAGAAGACTCTATCCTCTCTCCGAGCGACAATGACCGAGCTCCGGATGGAGGCGCTGATCATGTGCGAAGCCCACCGCGAGACCTATAGATCTGACCTATACGGATGACATAATGTCATCCGTCAGCGAAGTCGTTGACTTCTTTGTGCGATCGGGAAGTCGCCAGCTAGATTATTTCAGGCTGCCGCTGCCTGGCTGACTGCCGCAGGTTTCTGCCATAGACTGTATGGCAGTAATATGAGAAATGCAGCCTTCACCGTAGTAGGTATCGGTTACTTCGTCTGCGTGTGTCGTATCTATGGGCCCGCCGAGATGCGCAAATGGCCTCGAGGCCCGGGAGCAGGGACATATTTTTTTCAAGAACCTGGCAACGGAAGTTGATCATCCTTTCCGTATGCGGTGCATAGATGGGTAGCTAAAGTTTCTTGAAATGCATATTGAATTTGACGCCATGATCGGGTCATCTGTATTATTGTTTTGAATGGCAGAAGTGCGACTGGTTCGATCATGTTTGACGTTCTCGCCTTCAGCTCTTTTTTTATCGGAGCGCAACAGTTAACGGCAAACATGTGTGCAGCGAAATGCGTATTCATTTTTCCGGTCGGACGTCATCCCCTTAGTTTACTATCCGAGATTCGGAGCTGGAAATTCTGAAGAAAACCACCATTTATTTGATGCTCCAAGTTCTGTTCAAATTTGTATGGCAGCTTCTTTTCACTAACATTTTTTCCCCGACCGCAAACAAAAAACTATTCAAATCTAAGATACTCGTGTGTTTTTTTGCAAGGGTCGTCGAACCTTGTAGCAAAAGTAGTTGGCCCCAAAGACGAACGGATGGATCCGTCCTTGCTCTTAAGGGCAAAGCCGGCTTGATTCAGCACACATTTTTCATGTTTTTTTTCCCTTGCAGTCGGGAACGAAAACATAGGTACACCTTTTTCGATATTCCAAAAAGTCGAAAAGCTTAAAAAATATATATAAAAATACAGAAAACATTAGAAATCGTGTGGTTGAAAAATAAAGTGGCCCAAATCCGGGGAGATTTTCGAAATTGGGGGTACCTAGGTAAGATCCGCTCAAACTGGTTGCCCCCCCCCCCCCAAAAAAAAAAACAGCCGGTTGGATCGGCCCTTGCCACCATTACTCACCGCACTGGGGCTCGTAGTAGACACCGTTGGCGTAGAATACGAAGGAGCGGTGGGAAGCATCAATGGCAACCGAGAGCGGCCCGTGTTTCCACAGGGCGAACATGGCTGTCGGGATATTGCCCGAGGGCACGTCCGTGTGGCCGCGGATCCGCACCGCTCCCGCCTGCGGGCGGACAGCTCGGTCACTGCGGGCGGACAGCTCTGTCACTGCGGGCGGACAGCTCTGTTAGTGACGCGATGTAAGGGGTCAGTACGTGCCCTGTATGTACAAAGAGAGTCCTGCAAGGTTACAGCACTGTTTAGCATGACTTAGATATAAAGACCTAAAAGAGAAGTGCAACAAAGAGCCTCTTGGGCCCAGCTGAGGTTGCACATCCCCTTCACCAGACTCACCCATTTCAATTAGCGCATTGCATTAGCGTATTGCAAGTTCTGTTAGCGTATTGCAAGTATAACAGATACCAAGGGATTCGGAAGCGCGTTGGCACATTCAATAAATACCTATAATAAATACATTCAAAACATTCGAACCTACGGGTATTTACTTCTCCATCCAACAGATTAGAACTATCACCAAGTCATCGATAACTACAGATTCTGATATCATCACTTCTATCCAACAGCCTCTTGAGCGTCAGCAAATTATCTCAGACACCCGGCTCACTCAACCACCAGACGGAGACGCGGGATACAAAGGCATCTCTGCAGCATCATCTAAAAACCTGCCAGCGCTGCTCGTGCCTCTGACGGGGTCGGCGGCAGCTGATGTCCGTACAGCAACCTCACCTGCGACTCGTTGGCGTGGCAGTAGGCGTCGGCGCCCAGATAGGGTCCGTAGCTGTCCTCAGTGGGAAGCCCGTGCTTCAGGATCCACCTGCGGCACCGAGTGAAGGGGACATCACATCAGGTCTAACCACCGACTCACCACGGCTTCCCGAAACATACACACGCGGGGCTAAGTCTGCGTGGGACAATGGAACAGTGAACACCATTGGAACGGAATGGAAAAAAAGCGACAACTGCGACACGTGGGGTTGGTGTACGAGGAGTAACGAGGCGGGAATGTGCCAGGGACAAGACTGGAAACTTAGGCAAAATGAAATGCTGATGCTAAGCATAAGAGCATATGAGCCATTGCTCGGGCACACACTTTGCAGGAAAGCCTTCGGTGGCACTTCGGGTTCAGGCTCCAGAAAACGGTCAGGACTCAGGATACAAATGAGCACTTCGTCGTTCTACTGACCCGCAAGGAATGGGGGCCGAGGTGGTCCAGTCAACGTCAACCTGTGTTCTGGGAACACGATCGACGTCGCATGACGGCGAGCTCGGCAGGCGGCGGACTCTCTGGTCTGGTGGGCACGCGCCTCGAAGATGAAGGTAGCGAGCGAGAAGACCCAGGTGCTGGTACTCTCCCAGGCCCCGAGACGCGGTTGACTGCACCATCAAGGTCGCGGGGGAGACCGTGGCATCGGGAGACCAACTCAAACTGCTGGAAGTCACCCTGGACCGCACCCTGCACTTCGGAGCTCACTGCAGGAGTCTGCGCAAGAAGACCCGACCTCGCATCGCCCAGCTCAGGAGGATGACGGGACGCGACTGGGGACTGAAGGAACAGCAGCTGCGAGCAGTGGCCAACAGCTACGTGAAAGGCCCGCAAGAGCACGCTTCTGCGGCCTGGCTCCCTGCCACATCCGAATCCCACGTCGAGGTCCTTGAGCGCGAGGTACGGGCCGCGGCGCGGGTCATCACCGGATGCCCCGTGTCGACACGGATTCACGCTCTTCTGGCGGAGGCGGGCCTGGCCCCGGTCACGTCCCGCCGGCTCACGCTGGCGGCCCGGTTCCTAGCCAAGGCGAGGGCCCTGCCGCAGGACGACCCACTCCGGGTGATCGCGGACTCATCGGTGCCGCCCCGGCTGTCGTCGGTCTCCGGCTGGAGGGGGTGGGCCTCGAGGTCTGGGAGGCGGCGGGAGTGACGGCGCCGATTGAGCCGATCCTGCCCCGCCGGGTCCCCCCGTGGACGGGCTCCGGTGGAGTGACCTTCCGTCTGGACATCGGCCCGAGGCTGCCGCCGGGAGCCTCCGCACAGAAGAAACTCGAAGTGGTCACGCACCATCTGGCCGCTCTACCCCAATGCGCCACCTGGATGTGGACCGATGGATCGGCTGATGGAGGAGTCAACGACGGCGGAGCAGGGGTCTTCGTAGAGATGCCGGACGGCGAAACCCATGTACTACGGGAGGCCGCCGGAAGACTCTGCTCCAGCTACAGGGCAGAACTGGTGGCCCTCCACACCGCCCTTAGCCACATACAGGCGCAACCGGCTCACACCCGAGGCCCAGTATTGATATGCACTGACTCCCAGGCGGCACTCAGAAGACTGCAGCGAGGACCACCGGCCCAGCCTGCACCACTGGCGGTCTCATCTGGAATCTCCTGCTGGATCTGTCGTCGGATGGCCGACATCTCCATCTACAGTGGGTCCCGTCCCACTGTGGCCTGCCAGGGAATGAGCGCGCGGACGATCTCGCCAAGAACGCGACAGCTCTCCCCCAGGCCGACGTCCCAGTCGACGTCGTGACCGTGCACCGAGCGGCGGCGAGAGCGGCGCGCTCCCGCGCCATCGGCGAGTGGCCTGCGGGATGGTACCGCACGCTGATGGACGGATGGCTCCCCCCGCCGGTGCGACGCCGCAGCAGGTTCGAGGCCATCGACGTACAATAGCTCCGCGCGGGGCATTGGTCCGGGTCCGCTCAATACCTCCACCGCATCGGCCGTCGTCCTTCGCCGAGGTGTGCCCAGTGCAGCGACCTACGCTGCCCGCCTCCTGGAGGGACCCGCCTTCAAGAGGTCGGAGGTGCTGGGCGCGCCGTCTGGTGCGCCCGCCGTGGCTCCGGCTGCGGTCACCAAACGGGTCCCCTCGTGCCCTCTTCGAGAGGGCTCCTGGTCGCGGCTCTCCGCTGCGTCCTGCGTCGTCGTTCCGGACTACCGATATCGTCCTACCGACTCGACACCACGCCCTGGGGCTGCGTTATGCCCACCGGCGGGTCCGGGAGCCGTGCTCGCAGCGCGGCCCCGGCCCGCTGAATGAGTAGCCGGCAGGCCGCGCCCCCCTCCGTGAGCACCGACGGAGGGGGCGTCTGCCGGGGCCCCCGGCAGGGGCAGGGCCGCCGCCGAGCTCGTAACCGCCGCTATCGTCGCAACCGTGTTTCAAGAAGTCTCCTCCATCTAGTGTGGTGGAACGCCGAAGGGCTGCGCCCCAAGTGCGCAGAGCTCCAGCGCTGGCTTCACACGGCAAACGTGGACGTGGTGGCGGTTCAAGGGGCACAGCTCGGCTCGCGGCCGGCCCCTCGTCTAGCCGGGTTTCGGCCTCCGGTGGTCGCCAGGAGGGCGCGCGGCAGAATTGCCGGTGCAGCAATGGTGAAGGGAGGAGATGTCGCCATCTACATCCGAGCGGGCCTACACTTCACCGTCATGGAGGACGGCCCCGGCTGATGACACCACCGAGATCTGCGGGGTGCGGATCAGGGAGGGCCACCACCTGGGAAGAGAGAACCACCTGAACCTCTGGAATCTCTACCGCCCACCCATCCGAGGGGCTGGAGACGACAGAACGACTACTTTAACCCGGACCTTCTACCCACCGATGCTGACACCATCATCGCGGGCGATTTGAACGCGCACCACCGCCTGTGGGACACTGGCTGCGACGTGGCGGATGCGGTCGGGCGGCGCGTCGAGGCCTGGTTGAGCCGGGCTGGTTGGGCCCCGCTAAACAGCGGAGAACCGACCCACGTCAGCTACCGTAGCGGCAGCCAGACCGCCCCAGACGTCGCCGTCTGCAGTGCTGACCTCGCCCGCAGGACGGTGTGGCGCCTGGGACCCGACCTCGGTAGCGATCACCTTCCCATGCTGGTGGACGTCCGGATGACCCGACCGACCCGCGACCGACCGACCCCCCCCCCCCCCCCCCCCCCCCCGAGTCCGCAAGACCAGGTGGAGCTTCCTGAAGGCGGACTGGACTGCCTTCAGGGCGGAGTGCGAGACTGCCCTCGCCGAGATGCCACCCCCGCAGGCCACAGCACAAGACCTGTCGGCCCAGTTGACGCGGGTGGTGAACCAGGCCAGCACCCGTCACATCCCCCGCGGCGCCAGAGCGGACCCTAAACCCTGGGCGCTCCACCCGGACCTGGTGGAGGCAGGTCGCCGAGAGGTGTGTTGCGCGCGGTGCGCTCCGCCGCGACGCCCGGGAGACGCGGGTCCGCTGGATCGCCGCCAAACGGCGTGCTGCGGAGGTGGAGAGGCGAGTGTCCCAGGAACACTTCCGAGAGTTCGTCACCACTACCCTTAACAAGCCAGCCAGCTTGGGCAGAGTTTCCAAGAACCTCAAGCGCTGGGAGCAGGCCGAAGATGACGACCACCGGGAGGGCCAAGCCATGAGGGCGGAGAATGGCAGGCTCCTGGTCAGGGACCTGGAGAAAGCGGAGGCCTTCGCGTCCAAAATGTGCGCGCGCGTGTCCAAGCAAGTGCGGGACCACAAGCTGGACCGCGCGGCGAAAACAAAGATGAGGGCCCCAGAGTTCCGATGCTGCCAGGACTGCCGCGGAGCCCGCTCGGAGGCCTGCTCGGCCTTCTCGGAGACCGAGCTGACCCGTCAACTCCAGGTGGCCAAAATGAAGAAGGTTCCCGGCCCGGACGGAATCTGTAACGAGATGATTAGACACCTTGGCCCGGTGGCCCGCAGATCCCTGCTGCGGCTCATCAACACTTCCTGGCTACAAGGGGAGGTGCCGCAGGAGTGGCGGAGGGCCACCATCGTCCCCATTCCCAAGACCGGCAAGGACAAACAGTTCCCGGCCAGCTACCGCCCCATCGCTCTCACGAGCCATGTCTCAAAGCTGGCGGAGCGCCTAGTACTGGGACGGCTGACCTACGTAGCGGAGCGCCTCCACCTGATCCCCGCGGAACAAGTCGGGTTCCGCCAGGGTCGATCGGTGGAGGACAATAGCGGTCGCCTGGTCCAGCAGGTCCAAGATGGGTGGCAACGGTCCAAGAACCGATCGAAAAAATTCCCGAACGGCGCATCGACTCAAAAGTACGTGCTGGTCGCCTTCGATTTTGCGCGTGCTTATGACACGGTGGATCATCGCCTACTTCGTGTCCGTCTGTTGCAGCAAGGCGTCCCCCACTGCCTCGTCCGCTGGACTTGGCAGTTCCTGCGGGACAGGAGAGCGCGCGTGGAACTCAACGGTGTGCACAGCAGCGAGCGGGTGTTTCGGGCGGGCCTGCCGCAAGGCGGGATCCTCTCACCGTCCCTGTTCTTGTTATGGGCGGCCCCGCTCGTCCGACATACTCCACGGGATCCCTGTCCCGACGACCTATATGTACGCAGACGACACAGCAGCGCTCTGCTCCGGCAACTCCATCGGCATCGCCAAGGACAGAGCCCAGAAGGCGGCTGACGCGCTCGTCCTTTGGGCTGAAGTCTCCAAGATGAAGGTCGCTGGTGGCAAGACCCAAGTCCTCGTCCTGTCACAGTGGGCCCGAGACGCGGATAACTGCGTGATCCGGGCCGCGGGGTCTCCGGTTCCGGCTGGTGACAGCCTCAACCTGCTGGGTGTCAGCCTGGACCGCCTGCTGCATTTGGGGGGCACTGCCGCCGGCTCAGGCGGCGGGTGCGCCCCAGAGTGGCACAGCTGCGCCGGCTGACCGGTCGCAGTTGGGGCCTGAACGACCGGCAACTTCGTACCGTGGCCAGTGGCTACGTGCGCGGTGCGCTGGAGCACGCCGCGGCCGCATGGCTGCCAGCAACGCCGCCATCGCACGTCGAGCTGCTGGAACGCGAAATGCGCTCGGCCGCGAGGGTGGTGACCGGGTGCCCTATTTCCACGCCGGCCCACGCCGTGATGGCGAAGGCCGGCCTGGTGCCGGTCGCGGTGCGCCGCCCGACGCTGGCGGCCCGATTCCTGGCCAAGGCCATCGCCCTCCCGCCAGGAGATCCTCTTAGGGCGGTCGCAGAGGCGTCGGCCCCGAGCCGCCTGACGACGGTGACGGGCTGGAGGACCGTGGGTCTGGAAATGTGGGCCGCGGCGAGCATCATGGCGCCGGACATTGAGCAGCTCCTTCCAGAGAGAGCGCCGCCCTGGACGGAGACCGGCCCGGTCACTTTCGAACTAAGTGTTGGGGCACCGCTCCCGAGCGGTGCCTCGGACCGACTACGAAGAGTGTGTGCAGAGAGTGAGGTGTGCAGACGACTACGGCGTCTGCACACCTGGCCTCCCTGACTCAGTGTGCCACGTGGGTCTGGACGGACGGGTCTGCGGAGGGCGGGACGACCAACGGCGGAGCTGGGGTAGCTATTGAGCTGCCGGACGGGGAGCGGCACGAGCTGCGGATCCCGGCCGGCGCGCTATGCTCCAACTTCCGAGCGGAAATGGTCGCGCTTCAAGCGGCCCTCGCCTTCCTGACAGAAAATGCGACCCACACCGAGGACCCGATAAACGTGTGCACGGACTCTCAGGCTGCTCTGGCCTCGCTCAGAGGGGGCCCATCTGCCAGGTCGTCCTCGCTCGGTGCCGCCATCTGGCGGGCGCTCGCCGAGCTGACAAGCAACGGCAGACCGGTGCATCTACAGTGGGTCCCCTCTCACTGCGGAGTGGAGGGCAACGAACATGCGGACGCACTGGCTAGGGACGCCGCGGCGCTTCCCCAGGAGGACGTCCCGCTGGACGTGAGGACGATCCACCGGGCGGCGGCGCGAACGGCGAGGGCGCGCTGGATCAGCGGCTGGAGGGAGCTAAGAGGGAGCTAACAGCGGAGGGAGCTAACAACAACAACCTACGCTGCCAGGCGGGCTGGTGCCGCGCCTGCGGGGAGGAGGCGGACACTCCGGACCATGTCCTGCTGCGATGTCCGGCGCTGATGGCGGTGCGTCACCACATCTTCGGGACCCTGTTCCCGTCACCGAACGATGTCAAGCAAGACGACGCAGTGGTGGTCCTGGCGGAGGCTACCAGATACCTCCAGAGTCGTCTATGACTACGGCTCGCTTCGCGAGCCCGGAGGGAGCGACAACAACAACAGGTGGTCCAGTGGTCATCACTATGGACTTTGGTGCGGTGCTTTGGTGCTTTGGTGCGTTGGTGTGTTGGTGTGTTGGTGTGTTGGTGCGTTGGTGCGTTGGTGCGTTGGTGCGGAAGGCGCATTATAACCCAGTTTGTCGTCGTCACGCCAACATCATCATCATCCTGTCCCTCCCAGTTGCTGCCGTCTGACTGACTAACTTGTACGAGTTGGTGTCCTCGCCGCCGTCGCAGCCGTTGTTGCCCTGCCCCCAGCTGCAGTCGATCAGCGCCTGTTGAGAGAGCCGCACCAGTCGGCTGGCCTGCAGGAAGAACCCGCTCTCCACGGCGCCCGTGGTGCCGAAACTCCAGCACGAGCCGCACACGCTCTGGTCTGAAAACGGCAGAGAGCGGGCAGCACATGGTCAGCAGAGAGCGGACAGCACATGGTCAGCAGAGAGCGGACAGCACATGGTCAGCAGAGAGCGGACAGCACATGGTCAGCAGAGAGCGGGCAGCACATGGTCAGCAGAGAGCGGACAGCACATGGTCAGCAGAGAGCGGACAGCACATGGTCAGCAGAGAGCGGACAGCACATGGTCAGCAGAGAGCGGACAGCACATGGTCAGCAGAGAGCGGACAGCACATGGTCAGCAGAGAGCGGACAGCACATGGTCAGCAGAGAGCGCTGATGGCAGACACACGCGGTCACGTCAGGACGGGACACGGTCAGTAGACCGGGCTGACGTCGCGACAATGCTGCAATGTGACGACATCGGCACGGTTACACCGTTGATCGTACGAGCTCAAATAAGCTTTGTTCACCGCACGAATGTCGAGTGAAAAGGGAGCGAGCTGCAGAAAAAAGGCACGCTCTCGACAAACAGTAGTATTTTATATGTTTGATAAGAGTTGGAGAACGTTTAGCAACTTGTTCATTGTAAAAAAAAGTTGTACAAAATGATCATTTGTGCTAATAATATATTATTTTAATCAAAAGAAAAGCCGAACAATTCTAACGTTACAAAGACAACATATTTTATATGTTGTCTTGTATGAAGATATATATATATATATATATATATATATATATATATATATATATATATATATATATATATATATATATAATATATATATATATACATACATACATACATACATACATACATACATACATACATACATACATACATACATACATACATACATACATACATACATACATACATACATACATACATACATACATACATACATACATACATACATACATACATACATACATACATACATACATACATACATACATACATACAAATATATATATATATATATATATATATATATATATATATATATATATATATATATATATATATATATATATTCACAACCTACCCTTGACGGGTGTGACGGCGCCATAGAGCCTCCAGTCGAAGCTGGAGATGTTCTTCGGCACCTGCGCGCTCTGGTACGGGAACTTCAGGCTGCCACGATCCCTGCGGCAGAATGCACACGTCCACAGGCGTCAGACGAAGCGGGAACAGTACAGTACACCCGTGTCGGATTACCAACGCTCCCGGCAGTACCCACCATCACACAGCAGCAGTGATGATTGTGTACCGAGTGGCGCATTTCCATTGTCAAACGATGCACGAGTGCCGATGGTTGAACAGTCGGTTGCTTGGCTATTGTTGTTCGGTCGTCTTCATAACAACTGACGGATGTGAAAGTTGATCACTAAATACAAGTGTATATGAAGGATATTTTTTCTTTGGAAATGTCAAGCTATTCTCCAAATCAGTTTATCATGAAATATTTTGACGTTGTGTCCTTTGACTTGGAAGGAATATCTTGGAAATCGTAGCCTTTAATGTTTTTGATGAGCACCATGTGTAGGTAGGTAGAACACGAAATTGCAGGTGACCGATATCGATATCATAGAACACGTTTCATACCGGCATTATAACGCCAGGCAGCACGCTTCTGTCCATGTATAGGTCAGAGAACGAAGCAGACGGTCGCTGCTATAGGCTGCAGAATATCCGATCAATAGAGAATAACTGAAATACCAGGACTTGAACAAGTCGCCTAGCCAGAACAAGAGCCAGATACATCCACAACCTATCATGACTGATACCCTCGATAACCATGATCGTGTAACCCTCCACTGTCAAAGCTAAATCGCAGTCATGCAGCCCCTCCTGCACTAAAGCCAGGTGACAGCTATAGGTACTGCATCGTAATCCATCATTACTGCCGCTGTATGAGCGCCATAACAGACGCAGTATCCATAACAGCACAGAGCGTATCGCCGCCACACGCCTGGCACGGCTGGTGTCGGCTGTCCTGCTGAGGTATGTGCTGACTGCTGAGCCCACTCTATACAAACACCCCACACCGCACACCACCAGCCGCCGCCCCGCCGCCCCGCGCGGCCCCACCACTGTTGCATAACAGTGAAACACGAGCGGGCGACCAGACCCGGGCCTCGCCTCACACCGGGTAAACAGAGACGAAGGTGGTCTGAACGGGGAAACACGAGCGGGCGACCAGACCCGGGCCTCGCCTCACACCGGGTAAACAGAGACGAAGGTGGTCTGAACGGGGAAACACGAGCGGGCGACCAGACCCGGGCCTCGCCTCACACCGGGTAAACAGAGACGAAGGTGGTCTGAACGGGGAAACACGAGCGGGCGGCCAGACCCGGGCCTCGCCTCACACCGGGTAAACAGAGACGAAGGTGGTCTAAACGGTGAAACACGAGCGGGCGACCAGACCCGGGCCTCGCCTCACACCGGGTAAACAGAGACGAAGGTGGTCTGAACGGGGAAACACGAGCGGGCGACCAGACCCGGGCCTCGCCTCACACCGGGTAAACAGAGACGAAGGTGGTCTGAACGGGGAAACACGAGCGGGCGACCAGACCCGGGCCTCGCCTCACACCGGGTAAACAGAGACGAAGGTGGTCTGAACGGGGAAACACGAGCGGGCGACCAGACCCGGGCCTCGCCTCACACCGGGTAAACAGAGACGAAGGTGGTCTGAACGGGGAAACACGAGCGGGCGACCAGACCCGGGCCTCGCCTCACACCGGGTAAACAGAGACGAAGGTGGTCTGAACGGGGAAACACGAGCGGGCGACCAGACCCGGGCCTCGCCTCACACCGGGTAAACAGAGACGAAGGTGGTCTGAACGGGGAAACACGAGCGGGCGACCAGACCCGGGCCTCGCCTCACACCGGGTAAACAGAGACGAAGGTGGTCTGAACGGGGAAACACGAGCGGGCGACCAGACCCGGGCCTCGCCTCACACCGGGTAAACAGAGACGAAGGTGGTCTGAACGGGGAAACACGAGCGGGCGACCAGACCCGAGCCTCGCCTCACACCGGGTAAACAGAGACGAAGGTGGTCTGAACGGGGAAACACGAGCGGGCGACCAGACCCGGGCCTCGCCTCACAACGGGTAAACAGAGACGAAGGTGGTCTGAACGGGGAAACACGAGCGGGCGACCAGACCCGGGCCTCGCCTCACACCGGGTAAACAGAGACGAAGGTGGTCTGAACGGGGAAACACGAGCGGGCGACCAGACCCGGGCCTCGCCTCACACCGGGTAAACAGAGACGAAGGTGGTCTGAACGGGGAAACACGAGCGGGCGACCAGACCCGGGCCTCGCCTCACACCGGGTAAACAGAGACGAAGGTGGTCTGAACGGGGAAACACGAGCGGGCGACCAGACCCGGGCCTCGCCTCACACCGGGTAAACAGAGACGAAGGTGGTCTGAACGGGGAAACACGAGCGGGCGACCAGACCCGGGCCTCGCCTCACACCGGGTAAACAGAGACGAAGGTGGTCTGAACGGGGAAACACGAGCGGGCGACCAGACCCGGGCCTCGCCTCACACCGGGTAAACAGAGACGAAGGTGGTCTGAACGGGGAAACACGAGCGGGCGACCAGACCCGGGCCTCGCCTCACACCGGGTAAACAGAGACGAAGGTGGTCTGAACGGGGAAACACGAGCGGGCGACCAGACCCGGGCCTCGCCTCACACCGGGTAAACAGAGACGAAGGTGGTCTGAACGGGGAAACACGAGCGGGCGACCAGACCCGGGCCTCGCCTCACACCGGGTAAACAGAGACGAAGGTGGTCTGAACGGGGAAACACGAGCGGGCGGCCAGACCCGGGCCTCGCCTCACACCGGGTAAACAGAGACGAAGGTGGTCTGAACGGGGAAACACGAGCGGGCGACCAGACCCGGGCCTCGCCTCACACCGGGTAAACAGAGACGAAGGTGGTCTGAACGGGGAAACACGAGCGGGCGACCAGACCCGGGCCTCGCCTCACACCGGGTAAACAGAGACGAAGGTGGTCTGAACGGGGAAACACGAGCGGGCGACCAGACCCGGGCCTCGCCTCACACCGGGTAAACAGAGACGAAGGTGGTCTGAACGGGGAAACACGAGCGGGCGACCAGACCCGGGCCTCGCCTCACACCGGGTAAACAGAGAAGAAGGTGGTCTGAACGGGGAAACACGAGCGGGCGACCAGACCCGGGCCTCGCCTCACACCGGGTAAACAGAGACGAAGGTGGTCTGAACGGGGAAACACGAGCGGGCGACCAGACCCGGGCCTCGCCTCACACCGGGTAAACAGAGACGAAGGTGGTCTGAACGGGGAAACACGAGCGGGCGACCAGACCCGGGCCTCGCCTCACACCGGGTAAACAGAGACGAAGGTGGTCTGAACGGGGAAACACGAGCGGGCGACCAGACCCGGGCCTCGCCTCACACCGGGTAAACAGAGACGAAGGTGGTCTGAACGGGGAAACACGAGCGGCCGACCAGACCCGGGCCTCGCCTCACACCGGGTAAACAGAGACGAAGGTGGTCTGAACGGGGAAACACGACCGGGCGACCAGACCCGGGCCTCGCCTCACACCGGGTAAACAGAGACGAAGGTGGTCTGAACGGGGAAACACGAGCGGGCGACCAGACCCGGGCCTCGCCTCACACCGGGTAAACAGAGACGAAGGTGGTCTGAACGGGGAAACACGAGCGGGCGACCAGACCCGGGCCTCGCCTCACACCGGGTAAACAGAGACGAAGGTGGTCTGAACGGTGAAATACGAGCGGGCGACCAGACCCGGGCCTTGCCTCACACCGGGTTAACAGAGACGAAGGTGGTCTGAACGGGGAAACACGAGCGGGCGACCAGACCCGGGCCTCGCCTCACACCGGGTAAACAGAGACGAAGGTGGTCTGAACGGGGAAACACGAGCGGGCGACCAGACCCGGGCCTCGCCTCACACCGGGTAAACAGAGACGAAGGTGGTCTGAACGGGGAAACACGAGCGGGCGACCAGACCCGGGCCTCGCCTCACACCGGGTAAACAGAGACGAAGGTGGTCTGCACGGGGAAACACGAGCGGGCGACCAGACCCGGGCCTCGCCTCACACCGGGTAAACAGAGACGAAGGTGGTCTGAACGGGGAAACACGAGCGGGCGACCAGACCCGGGCCTCGCCTCACACCGGGTAAACAGAGACGAAGGTGGTCTGAACGGGGAAACACGAGCGGGCGACCAGACCCGGGCCTCGCCTCACACCGGGTAAACAGAGACGAAGGTGGTCTGAACGGGGAAACACGAGCGGGCGACCAGACCCGGGCCTCGCCTCACACCGGGTAAACAGAGACGAAGGTCGTCTGAACGGGGAAACACGAGCGGGCGACCAGACCCGGGCCTCGCCTCACACCGGGTAAACAGAGACGAAGGTGGTCTGAACGGGGAAACACGAGCGGGCGACCAGACCCGGGCCTCGCCTCACACCGGGTAAACAGAGACGAAGGTGGTCTGCACGGGGAAACACGAGCGGGCGACCAGACCCGGGCCTCGCCTCACACCGGGTAAACAGAGACGAAGGTGGTCTGAACGGGGAAACACGAGCGGGCGACCAGACCCGGGCCTCGCCTCACACCGGGTAAACAGAGACGAAGGTGGTCTGAACGGGGAAACACGAGCGGGCGACCAGACCCGGGCCTCGCCTCACACCGGGTAAACAGAGACGAAGGTGGTCTGAACGGGGAAACACGAGCGGGCGACCAGACCCGGGCCTCGCCTCACACCGGGTAAACAGAGACGAAGGTCGTCTGAACGGGGAAACACGAGCGGGCGACCAGACCCGGGCCTCGCCTCACACCGGGTAAACAGAGACGAAGGTGGTCTGAACGGGGAAACACGAGCGGGCGACCAGACCCGGGCCTCGCCTCACACCGGGTAAACAGAGACGAAGGTGGTCTGAACGGGGAAACACGAGCGGGCGACCAGACCCGGGCCTCGCCTCACACCGGGTAAACAGAGACGAAGGTGGTCTGAACGGGGAAACACGAGCGGGCGACCAGACCCGGGCCTCGCCTCACACCGGGTAAACAGAGACGAAGGTGGTCTGAACGGGGAAACACGAGCGGGCGACCAGACCCGGGCCTCGCCTCACACCGGGTAAACAGAGACGAAGGTGGTCTGAACGGGGAAACACGAGCGGGCGACCAGACCCGGGCCTCGCCTCACACCGGGTAAACAGAGACGAAGGTGGTCTGAACGGGGAAACACGAGCGGGCGACCAGACCCGGGCCTCGCCTCACACCGGGTAAACAGAGACGAAGGTGGTCTGAACGGGGAAACACGAGCGGGCGACCAGACCCGGGCCTCGCCTCACACCGGGTAAACAGAGACGAAGGTGGTCTGAACGGGGAAACACGAGCGGGCGACCAGACCCGGGCCTCGCCTCACACCGGGTAAACAGAGACGAAGGTGGTCTGAACGGGGAAACACGAGCGGGCGACCAGACCCGGGCCTCGCCTCACACCGGGTAAACAGAGACGAAGGTGGTCTGAACGGGGAAACACGAGCGGGCGACCAGACCCGGGCCTCGCCTCACACCGGGTAAACAGAGACGAAGGTGGTCTGAACGGGGAAACACGAGCGGGCGACCAGACCCGGGCCTCGCCTCACACCGGGTAAACAGAGACGAAGGTGGTCTGAACGGGGAAACACGAGCGGGCGACCAGACCCGGGCCTCGCCTCACACCGGGTAAACAGAGACGAAGGTGGTCTGAACGGGGAAACACGAGCGGGCGACCAGACCCGGGCCTCGCCTCACACCGGGTAAACAGAGACGAAGGTGGTCTGAACGGGGAAACACGAGCGGGCGACCAGACCCGGGCCTCGCCTCACACCGGGTAAACAGAGACGAAGGTGGTCTGAACGGGGAAACACGAGCGGGCGACCAGACCCGGGCCTCGCCTCACACCGGGTAAACAGAGACGAAGGTGGTCTGAACGGGGAAACACGAGCGGGCGACCAGACCCGGGCCTCGCCTCACACCGGGTAAACAGAGACGAAGGTGGTCTGAACGGGGAAACACGAGCGGGGCGACCAGACCCGGGCCTCGCCTCACACCGGGTAAACAGAGACGAAGGTGGTCTGAACGGGGAAACACGAGCGGGCGACCAGACCCGGGCCTCGCCTCACACCGGGTAAACAGAGACGAAGGTGGTCTGAACGGGGAAACACGAGCGGGCGACCAGACCCGGGCCTCGCCTCACACCGGGTAAACAGAGACGAAGGTGGTCTGAACGGGGAAACACGAGCGGGCGACCAGACCCGGGCCTCGCCTCACACCGGGTAAACAGAGACGAAGGTGGTCTGAACGGGGAAACACGAGCGGGCGACCAGACCCGGGCCTCGCCTCACACCGGGTAAACAGAGACGAAGGTGGTCTGAACGGGGAAACACGAGCGGGCGACCAGACCCGGGCCTCGCCTCACACCGGGTAAACAGAGACGAAGGTGGTCTGAACGGGGAAACACGAGCGGGCGACCAGACCCGGGCCTCGCCTCACACCGGGTAAACAGAGACGAAGGTGGTCTGAACGGGGAAACACGAGCGGGCGACCAGACCCGGGCCTCGCCTCACACCGGGTAAACAGAGACGAAGGTGGTCTGAACGGGGAAACACGAGCGGGCGACCAGACCCGGGCCCTCGCCTCACACCGGGTAAACAGAGACGAAGGTGGTCTGAACGGGGAAACACGAGCGGGCGACCAGACCTCGGGCCTCGCCTCACACCGGGTAAACAGAGACGAAGGTGGTCTGAACGGGGAAACACGAGCGGGCGACCAGACC
>JAXIVJ010014906.1:0-25000 GCA_036785665.1 Chirona hameri
ATATATATATATATATATATATATATATATATATATATATATATATATATATATATATATATATATATATATATATATATATATATATATATATATATATATATATATATATATATATATATATATATATATATATATATATATATATATATATATATATATATATATATATATATATATATATATATATATATATATATATATATATATATATATATATATATATATATATATATATATATATATATATATATATATATATATATATATATATATATATATATATATATATATATATATATATATTATATATATATATATATATATATATATATATATATATATATATATATATATATATATATATATATATATATATACATATATACATATATATATATATATATATATATATATATATATATATATATATATATATATATATATATATATATATATATATATATATATTGTAGTGTCGCCGTCTCACAGCACTACTGGAGTTCTCAGTCTCGGCGTCTCGTCCACTTCAAAGAGGTAAGTGCGTCTTGATATGCATTTAACAATTTGGAACAGAACAATAACAAAATGAACAATACAGCTGATCAGATTCAAGCGTGACCGTCCGATCCCCTGCTCGGCTGCCCGCCGCGGCTCGACTCCCCGCCCGGCGCCGCGCCCGGCCGCCAGGTCACGGTGCTGACGTCATACGCCCGGAGGCCACGGTCGGTCCACCGCCGGCCGCCGCCCAGCGCCGCCGATCGGATCACGGTACAGTACATCGCATTAGTACACCACATTTATTCCCCTCCTTTTAGGAAACCCCAAACGGTCAGGAGACTGCACAATCCGCCCCGACCGTGTCGCCACCGTAGTCTTCGCATCAGTCCGCGCGCCGGACGCACCACCAGAACGCACAGGTGCAGCCGCTCCAGTCTCGCCACCATCGGAGGCAACTGCTTCTCGACGTGCCTCCACGTCCTCCGTGTCGCTGGCACCCGAGCCACCAGGATCGTCGGATCCGCCGCAGTCTCCACCGCCCGCGTCGGTCGCGACGCTCTCCGCGACAGAGTCCCTGTCGCTCGAGCTGGAGTCGTCTGCGTCAGCCCCAGAGTAGCGAGCAGTCGGACCGACCGCCTCAGCCGCTCCAGCATCAGGAACGTCTGGAGCGCTGGCGAGTCGTTCGGCGTGCACCCGCGTCCCGTCGTCCAGTCGGTACGTCGCCGCGCCGGTCTGCTTCACGATGCGACGAGGCTGTGAAAAACGCGGCCGTCCCTTGCGGGGACGGGGCATCAGTTTACAGCGTACCCAATCACCAGGGCCAAACTGCGGTACACGAACACCGTTACGTTTGTCCCACCACGCCTTCTGCTTCTGCTGCTGACGTCCAACACGGCCCCTCACAGTCGCGTCATCAGTACGTCCCACATGTGCAGAAGCTGCGTCCAACTTGGTACGAAGCACACGTCCATGCAACAATTCAGAAGGGCTTTTACCGGTAGTAGCGTGCGGCGTAGCCCTGTAGTTCATGAGGTAGTTACGGATGAACGTTGTCCGGTCCTCCCCCGCAGCATCAGCCATCTGCAGCGCCGACTTGATGCAGCGATTCACCCGCTCCACCGCTCCAGATCCTGCCGGGTGATAGGGAGAGACCAGGATGTGCTCAATGCCGACACTCCTCAGGTACTCCTCGAACTTTCTGGAGGTGAAGTGGGTGCCATTATCAGACACCAGCTGGCGTGGGTAGCCTTCACGGGAAGCCACAGCGGACAGAAATTCCACGACTGCATCAGATGACGGCTCACGGACGAAGGCCATCTCCACCCACTTCGAGTAATAATCTACCAACACGATAGCATATCGCTGCTGCGCCGGTCCCTGCATCGGCCCAATGAAGTCAATGCCCAACTTGTCCCAGGGCGCCTCAGGGAACGGAACAGGACACAGTGGTGCCTTACGTGTCTTTGCTGACTTGTCTGACGTCATACATATGTCACAGGTTTTCACGGCTGACTCAACCATAGCATCCATGCCCGGCCACCAATAGGATCCCCTCAAACGCTGCTTCGTACGCACCATGCCCTGGTGCCCATCGTGAGCATGCGTCACTAACCTTGCTTGCAGCCTGGCAGGTACTACGATCCTCCCACCTCTCAGAACCAGTCCATCCAGCAGAATCAGCTCCTCCCGGAACCGGTAGAACGGCTTCAGGTCCTCCGGTACGTCAGCGAGTCGGCGAGGCCACCTCTGCGGGATCTGGTCAGACAGGCGCATCAAAACTGGATCACCTGCAACAGCATCAGCCAGCTCAGCGCGACTGACAGCATCCACGTCAGTCGTCACAGCCGCCACGAGCTGAGACTCGTCCTCCACATGCTGTTCAGGACCTGGCAAACGAGACAGACCATCAGCTGGGTTAGAGCCACCCTTCACATGCTCAACAGTGAACGAGTAGGTCATCAACCTCGCCGCCCACCTCGACAGTCTCATGCCAGCCCTGCCTATTCCACTTGCAGTCAAGAGAGTGCGAAGAGCAGCATGGTCAGTTCGGATCACGAACTCGCGACCCCAGAGGTAGCGGTGCCATTTCTCGCAAGCCCAAACGCAAGCGAGAGCCTCTCGTTCAGTGACGCTGTAGCGACGTTGGGCTGGAGCCAGGGTACACGAGGCGAAAGCGACAACTCTCTCACCTTCAGGATGCAGTTGCGTCAAAACCGCACCGATGCCGACGTCACTGGCGTCGGTGGTGACGCACGTCTCCAGCGCTGGGTCGAAGATGGCGAGCAGGCCGGAGTTCAGAATAGCATCTCTGACGTCATCCAGAGCGGCCGCCATCTCCTTCGTCCACTTGAACGCCGGCGCGTCCTTCCGCAGCTGACGGCGCAGAGGCTCCACACGGCTGCTGAAGTCCTTCACGAACTTCGAGTAGAAGCCGAGTGTTCCCAACACCGCCTGTAGCTTCTTCGTCGAGGGCTGCTGCATGTCCTTCAGGCCCTGCACCCGGTCCTGTGAGACAGACACACCTCTCGCCGAGATAGTGAAACCCAAGAACTGGACAGAAGACACTCGGATCTTACACTTGTCCCAGTTCAGAGTCACATTCCTCTCGTCCTCGTCGCCAGAAAATGTAGTGTCGCCGTCTCACAGCACTACTGGAGTTCTCAGTCTCGGCGTCTCGTCCACTTCAAAGAGGTAAGTGCGTCTTGATATGCATTTAACAATTTGGAACAGAACAATAACAAAATGAACAATACAGCTGATCAGATTCAAGCGTGACCGTCCGATCCCCTGCTCGGCTGCCCGCCGCGGCTCGACTCCCCGCCCGGCGCCGCGCCCGGCCGCCAGGTCACGGTGCTGACGTCATACGCCCGGAGGCCACGGTCGGTCCACCGCCGGCCGCCGCCCAGCGCCGCCGATCGGATCACGGTACAGTACATCACATTAGTACACACATATATATATATATATATATATATATATATATATATATATATATATATATATATATATATATATATATATATATATATATATATATATATATATTTATATATATATATATATATATATATATATATATATATATATATATATATATATATATATATAGATATAGATATAGATATAGATATAGATATAGATATAGATATAGATATAGATATAGATATATAGATATATAGATATATAGATATAGATATAGATATAGATATAGATATAGATATAGATATAGATATAGATATAGATATAGATATAGATATAGATATAGATATAGATATAGAGATAGAGATAGAGATAGAGATAGAGATAGAGATAGAGATAGAGATAGAGATAGAGATAGAGATAGAGATAGAGATAGAGATAGAGATAGAGATAGAGATAGAGATAGAGTTAGAGATAGAGATAGAGATAGAGATAGAGATAGAGATAGAGATAGAGATAGAGATAGAGATAGAGATAGAGATAGAGATAGAGATAGATATATATATATATATATATATATATATCTGTATCTGTATCTGTATCTATATTGAATACTCATACTCATACTCATACTATGAGTATGAGCATGAGAATACCTCGCCAGCCTGTGCCCTGTGGCAGGGCTGACGCCTTAGGTCAAGTGACCCTTACCAATCTGTTTGAGCGAGCGTATTTATTGTGCACATTGTTGTGGGGGTGAAAGGAAATAGTTCACCTTTGGAAAATGAATTAGAACACGATTTACTATCACATTTGTTGGTCACGAGTTATGAGAGCTTTATGAAATCAACAGTTCTGGCAGCGAATAATTTTGCCAGCCTGTGATTTACGTGCAAGGTCATTTTGTGGTGACTGCCGCTGTGTGACCGACCTTCCGTCTCAAATACAAGTCCTGCACTCCGCCAGGAACGGAGGTTTAGTGTAGGGTAGCATGGGGCAAGACGCCCCATTAGATGCATTTTGCTGAAAATCTGGTTTCCTATTTGACGGAGGCAGCGATTGATAGCATTTTCACATAGCTTGGAGATTTGGATTGGATTCTGCACATCCCCTAATTCTACCTTCTTCAGTTAACAAATTTGTGGGCGACCAATTTCGAGGAGCCTGCAAAAGGGGCATATTGACCCACCCCCTGGGCAAGACGTCGATGATGAGATGTCGATGGGGCAAAACGCCCTATTCCCTCGAACTTGGCTCCTATGGAGAGTAGGCGAAAACCAAAAATACTGTTTGTTACACCGTCGGAATTAATGTGGAAACTATTTCGTAATTTGTTTTGGCTCAGGTCAATACTTAGGCCAACAGAGGAAGTCAAAGGTCACCATGGTAACTCCTGGAATCTGTCTCAGATTTCCCCAAATATCTCGGGAACTATGATAGCTGGGAACAAACAGAAAAAGCAATTAAAGGCTCTTTAAATATGCATTCATTTGGCCTATGTCCATTATTTAGATCAGTGGAACAGTTTAGGCACAATAGGTCATCAACGGTTAAGCATGGCGCGTCTTGCCCCAAGACGAAAGGGAAGTTTTACCCCATTGCACGCTTTCAATGAAAAGCGAGCCAAGCCAAAAAATGTGCATGAACCCATAAATGAGCAATAGGTCTTTTCCTACATCAGATTCTGACCTTTCAGTGGGCTTGAATTATCTGGAAGAAAGTGTTGAGAGAAAGAATGGTCATGGTCCATTTCAGTACTGGAATAAGAGAAAACACTCCAAAAACAGACTTTTACTTATATCTCTGGAAAGCGACATAGAAATTATGTCGCCTTCTATGAGTTCACTGACCATATGTTGCTTGTTTTGAAGAGCAGAATATTTTTCCCTGGGACCATTTAAATTCCAAGATATCTTGGTGAGGCGTTTTACCCCGGTGGGGCGCGTTGCCCCATCTTACCCTAACTGTGATAGGGTTTAGTGGTCAACTTGCATTTAAAAGAACTGGTGATGTCATAAATCTCTCATATGACTCCTGACCAACCAACAGTGATAGTAACCTTCAACCTTCATCACTACAAACGTGGTGGACAGACAGGTACCTTAGCCTAAGATTACGGAAGACTACCTACAGTACTGTGGACTGACAGGTACCTTAGTCAAAGATTACCACATTAACTCCAATATGGATGGCCTACCTTAATGGTTATAGCCATTAGGACTGATTGAGATGGCCGACCCGGCCACTTGTAGCCATTAAAGGAAATAGTTCACCTTCAACATAAGTGTTAAACTGAGATAGCAGTTTTGTAGCCTGTGTTGGGAAACCCCTATCTGCAAGTTGTCTTGACTGAAAAGACTCTCCAGCCGAATATATTTGAGTTTTTGGTGAAGGAATGCGGTGCTGGCGAAAGAATGTTGTACTGGTTCTAGCCCCGGCAGAGGCTATACCATCAGCCAATCAGCTTGCAGCTGGTGCTAGCAAGCGAACGCCGGCCGCCAGTTGGCACATCTCCAATGAGTCTATCTTTACGCGACTACTTTCAAATCTGATTTGCTGAACCATTTTTTACATTTGCGTGACGTCAGGACTCTGACTCAGAGAGTATGCATATAGTTTTGATAAACAATACAAATGTACGTCCTGCTGTCCTGAATTGGTGCGATATAAGGTCATTTTTGACAATATAAAAAGAAATTGTATTAAAAAATATAATCAAATCGTGTTGAGTAAAAAATTTCCAAGGTGAACTATTTACTTTAAGTTTGTCTTGATTAAACCTAAGATTCCCTTGGGGAAAATACCACCAGTGACATCAAGCCGGCTGCAATGCCTGCCCCTTGTTCAGGTCCGCCACACTAAACCAATGCTGTGTACAGAAGTTGAAGTGTGACGCCTGCTCCACCAATACAATACCCCTGCTAGTGTTCCCCTGTTGTAACATACTACATATATCAAGATAAATTAGCAGTAGCATGGTGCTCATTGATAGTTGTCAAAAAATAGAAGAGTTTTAGTATAAAATAATATTTCGTGCACACAATCATCTTTACATTAGTACAATACTATTATACTCAGTTACAGCATCCAGTTTTTAAAAACAAACTACATATAGGTACTTACCTGCTCTTATAAAACTGTCTTCGGCCTGTAACTGGCAACGATCCGGTCCAACAGGCTGTATAAGCCTCTAAATTCCGTGAACTGGTAAGGTTGTAGTTGTTGGGTTAGGGCGCGTAGCTTCGCTGCTCAAACGTCCAACGTGAACTGGTCACGGTAGATACAATAATGAACTGGTAAGGCCTTTTCTGTTCTTCGCGGCGGCACCAGCACTTAGCGGCAGGCGATTAAAAAAAACATGACGATTACGCTGCCGATAGCTGCTCGTTCGTCGGCTGCCTTGAGTAGGTAATTTTAGCCGCAGTCATATTTTCCCTTACCAAACATGTGGCAACTATCGTCACTAAAAGTAAACACGACCAATCAAATTGAGACATGGTAGCACAACAGTAGGGGCTCGGTCAGTTGCGCTACCATATAAAAATATGGTAGCCAGTGAACATGGTCTGCCATATGGTAGCCGCCGAACAGTTGTCTGCTAGAGACCATGAACGGCCATGCACTTATGTAAGTAGTTCACGCTGTTAAAGTACAAAACTGGGTTAGGTCGCACGTCTCTTAAGTAAAAAGACCTCAAACTATTATGAAATTAATTTAAAGTAACCTGAACTCACTCATGCTGGGAATAATGGCATTTCAACTATTAGTAGAGCATTCTTCACTATCTGGCAACCCTCAATTTCGCTATGTAAACAACTGATAGTGACCGATCACTGAGTCCGGTCTCACGCTCTCTGCTATCCTGAGACCAACACTGCACTGATAAAGTCCACAATACGTACGTCCAGGCGCTTCGAGCACCACGCAACTCTTCGGCCGAGCTGTCCCGGCCGCGCACGTCTTTGAGAGCAGGCCCCTACGTCCAGCAGCCTCTACTTCCGACGCCGGACCTGGACGCACCGCCAGCCGCTCCTCCGTCCAGCAGCCTCTACCTCCGACGCCGGCCTGGACGCACCGCCAGCCGCTCCTCCGTCCGGCAGCCCTCCCCGACGCCGGACCTGGACGCACCGCCAGCCGCTCCTCCGTCCGGCAGCCCTCCCGACGCCGGACCTGGACGCACCGCCAGCCGCTCCTCCGTCCGGCAGCCCTCCCCGACGCCGGACCTGGACGCACCGCCAGCCGCTCCTCCGTCCGGCAGCCTCTACCCCCGACGCCGGACCTGGACGCAGAGCGGGAACACGGCAGCTCGGAACGACATGCCGGCGACCGCCCCAGCAAGTATTCCCTCTGCCACCGGCGCCAGACACCTGCTCCTCCAGACACCTGATTGGCGATTACCTGAGACTGCCGCCTCTTTCCTCGGCCCAAAGCGTCACTATCAGAAAACATGCCAAACATGGGACAAAAGCGGCTTCAGGGTGACCCAGCACGAAGTTATTGGGCGTGAGTGGCTCCGGGACCCAGCACGAAGTGATTGGGCGTGAGTGGCTCCGGGACCCAGCACGAAGTGATTGGGCGTCAGTGGCTCCGGGACCCAGCACGAAGTGATTGGGCGTGAGTGGCTCCGGGACCCAGGACGAAGTGATTGGGCGTGAGTGGCTCCGGGACCCAGGACGAAGTGATTGGGCGTGAGTGGCTCCGGGACCCCAGGACGAAGTGATTGGGCGTGAGTGGCTCCGGGACCCAGGACGAAGTGATTGGGCGTGAGTGGCTCCGGGGCCCAGCACGAAGTGATTGGGCGTGAGTGGCTCCGGGGACCCAGCACAAAGTGATTGGGCGTGAGTGGATCGGGGCCCAGGACGAAGTGATTGGGCGTGAGTGGATCCGGGGCCCAGGACGAAGTGATTGGGCGTGAGTGGATCCGGGGCCCAGGACGAAGTGATTGGGCGTGAGTGGCTCCGGGGCCCAGCACGAGTGATTGGGCGTGAGTGGCTCCGGTACCAGGACGAAGTGATTGGGCGTGAGTGGATCCGGGGCCCAGCACGAAGTGATTGGGCGGTGAGTGGCTCCGGGACCCAGCACAAAGTGATTGGGCGTGAGTGGATCCGGGGCCCAGGACGAAGTGATTGGGCGTGAGTGGATCCGGGGCCCAGGACGAAGTGATTGGGCGTGAGTGGATCCGGGGCCCAGGACGAAGTGATTGGGCGTGAGTGGCTCCGGGGCCCAGCACGAAGTGATTGGGCGTGAGTGGCTCCGGGTACCAGGACGAAGTGATTGGGCGTGAGTGGCTCCGGGTCCCAGGACGAAGTGATTGGGCGTGAGTGGCTCCGGGGCCCAGGACGAAGTGATTGGGCGTGAGTGGCTCCGGGGCCCAGCACGAAGTGATTGGGCGTGAGTGGCTCCGGGACCCAGGACGAAGTGATTGGGCGTGAGTGGCTCCGGGTCATTGGGGGGTCATAGGGTGGACCCAGCACGAAGTGATTAGGCGTGAGTGGCTCCGGGGCCCAGGACGAAGTGATTAGGCGTGAGTGGCTCCGGGACCCAGCACGAAGTGATTGGGCGTGAGTGGCTCGGACCCAGCACGAAGTGATTGGGCGTGAGTGGCTCCGGGACCCAGCACGAAGTGATTGGGCGTGAGTGGCTCCGGGTAATTGATGGTCTGAGCTCACGTAGGTGATAGGACGACTGGATGAGGGTGAACTCTGTTTCCACCAACACAGTGTGTAGCACGTCCTCCGCGACGAACTGATTCCCCCAGAACAACCAGTAAAGCGCGCTTGACTGAAGCCACCAGCCGTTCCCATATGCCTCCCATATGACTGGCAGTAGGAGGGATGAACCGCCTCTCAATCTGTCGCTGGCTGACCTCGTCGGTGATCTGCGCCTGGTACCACGCTTCCAAGCAGCCCCTGAGCTCTTTCTCTCCTGCACCAGGTTTGAGCCATTGTCTGACCAGATGATCCGCGGTCGCCCTCGGCAAACAATGAAGCGCCTGAGTGCCATTAGGAATCTGTCAGTGTCCATGGAGCTGACAAGCTCCAAATGCAGGTGCTTTAGAGAGGTGCTTTAATTTAGAGAGGTGCTTTAATTTAAGAATTGTATATTTTGCACCAATCTAACCACGATTATTTGTCTTGTTTTGATTTTCTGAATTCTGACAAATATGTACACGTGTTGTTGTTGCTGCAAGGCTCGAGTCGCCAGACAAGTGATCAATAGTACATATCGCTTGTCCGTCTTGCGGAACTTCCGAACAGTCAGAGGCCCACAGTAGTCAAGACAAACACATGTATAAGCCCTGGACATGTCGAATCGACTTACTTGGAGATCCGCCATCATCGGCGTCTGGGGCTGCGCTCGTCTGTTTCTGCAGTAGGCGCATCTGTGGAGGATCTTCTTGACTGTTGACCTCACCTTCGGAATCCAATATTTGAGACGCACCTCACTGAGGGTGTGCTCCAGCCCCGAGTGCAGGGTGCGCTTGTGCGCTTCAGTCATGATGAGTCTGATGTCTGCATCCTTACCGATGAGGACAGGATGGCGACAGGTCTCCGGTAGAGTGGCCTTACAAAGAAGTCCTCTGGCTCGAAGCAGTCCCTGTTCGTCAACGCACGGAGAGAGGTAGTGGTACTCTCCTCTCTCCTCTCTCCCTCCCTCCTCTCCCCTCTCCCCCTCTCTCCTCTCTCCTCTCTCCTCTCCCCTCTCCCCTCTCTCCTCTCCCCTCTCTCCTCTCTCCTCTCTCCTCTCTCCTCTCTCCTCTCTCCTCTCTCCCTTACCCCCTGCCCTCTCCCCTCTCCCCCCGTCCCCTCTCCCTCCTCTCCCTTCCATCCCGTCCCCTCTCCCTCCTCTCTCATCCCTCTCCCCTTCCTCTCCCTTCCATCCCGTCCCTCTCCCTCCTCTCTCATCCCTCTCCTCTTCTCTCCCTTCCATCCCGTCCCCTCTCCCTCCTCTCTCATCCCTCTCCCCTTCCTCTCCCTTCCATCCCGTCCCCTCTCCCTCCTCTCTCATCCCTCTCCCCCTTCCTCTCCCTTCCATCCCGTCCCCTCTCCCTCCTCTCTCATCCCTCTCCCCTTCATCTCCCTTCCATCCCGTCCCCTCTCCCTCCTCTCTCATCCCTCTCCCCTTCCTCCTCCCTTCCATCCCGTCCCCTCTCCCTCCTCTCTCATCCCTCTCCCCTTCCTCTCCCTTCCATCCCGTCCCCTCTCCCTCCTCTCTCATCCCTCTCCCCTTCCTCTCCCTTCCATCCCGTCCCCTCTCCCTCCTCTCTCCCTCCTCTCCCCTTCCTCTCCCTTCCATCCCGTCCCCTCTCCCTCCTCTCTCATCCCTCTCCCCTTCTTCTCCCTTCCATCCCGTCCCCTCTCCCTCCCTCTCCCTCCCTCTCCCCTTCCTCTCCCTTCCATCCCGTCCCCTCTCCCTCCTCTCCCTCCCTCTCCCCTTCCTCTCCCTTCCATCCCGTCCCCTCTCCCTCCTCTCTCATCCCTCTCCCCTTCCTCTCCCTTCCATCCCGTCCCCTCTCCCTCCTCTCTCATCCCTCTCCCCTTCCTCTCCCTTCCATCCCGTCCCCTCTCCCTCCTCTCTCATCCCTCTCCCCTTCCTCTCCCTTCCATCCCGTCCCCTCTCCCTCCTCTCTCATCCCTCTCCCCTTCCTCTCCCTTCCATCCCGTCGTCACCGCCGAGAGATAGCGTCACCCATCGTTCGTCGGACGCGCAGAGTCCAAAATTAGCGCCCCGGGGCACGAGTCAGCTGACCACCCGGTCACGTGACCTGGTCCGCCGTGGGTGCTGCAGCCTCTCACCTCAGTGAGTTAGTCACAGTGGTCACGTGACCGTGGTGGGCGCGGGCACAGTGAGTTAGTCTGCCGAAATCTACCTGCCGTTGACGCTAAGGTGATTATAAAGCAAGTTCAATTGGAAAATAGCTTTGGGATACACGTGGTTGGTGGTGTTTGTGTGTGATTTGTGATTACTGTGTTCGGAGTTTTGGCAACACCGGAAAAGACAGCTGTCAGAGTTAGAAGACAGGTGAGTGAGGCAGGCAGCAGGAGCGCGGTCGGGGTCGGGGGTCGGGGGTCGGGGTCGGGGTTGGGGGTCGGGGTCGGGGTCGGGGCCGGGGCGGGGGCGGGGGCGGGGGGCGGGGGCGGGGTTGGGGTCGGGGTCGGGGTCGGGTTGGGGTCGGGGGCGGGGGGCGGGGGGCGGGGTTGGGGTCGGGTGCGGGGCGGGGGCGGGGGGGGGGGGGGGGGGGGGGGGGCGGGGACGGGGGTGGAGACGGGGGCGGGGCGGTGCGTCTCAGTCTCTGCTGGCGCAGGGCAGTAACAACAGGACGCCAGCAGACGACGCTGAAAAGGACAGCGAGACAGCGAAAGAAGCGGAAAGCCGACGCCCTTGTCACTGTGCTGTGCAGTGGGCAGCACAGTGCCCTTGTCACTGTGCTGTGCAGTGGGCAGCACAGTGCCCTTGTCACTGTGCTGTGCAGTGGGCAGCACAGCGCCCTTGTCACTGTGCTGTGCAGTGGGCAGCACAGTGCCATTGTCACTGTGCTGTGCAGTGGGCAGCACAGTGCCCTTGTCACTGTGCTGTGCAGTGGGCAGCACAGTGCCCTTGTCACTGTGCTGTGCAGTGGGCAGCACAGTGCCATTGTCACTGTGCTGTGCAGTGGGCAGCACAGTGCCCTTGTCACTGTGCTGTGCAGTGGGCAGCACAGTGCCATTGTCACTGTGCTGTGCAGTGGGCAGCACAGTGCCCTTGTCACTGTGCTGTGCAGTGGACAGCACAGTGCCATTGTCACTGTGCTGTGCAGTGGGCAGCACAGTGCCCTTGTCACTGTGCTGTGCAGTGGGCAGCACAGTGCCCTTGTCACTGTGCTGTGCAGTGGGCAGCACAGTGCCATTGTCACTGTGCTGTGCAGTGGGCAGCACAGTGCCCTTGTCACTGTGCTGTGCAGTGGGCAGCACAGTGCCCTTGTCACTGTGCTGTGCAGTGGGCAGCACAGTGCCATTGTCACTGTGCTGTGCAGTGGGCAGCACAGTGCCCTTGTCACTGTGCTGTGCAGTGGGCAGCACAGTGCAATTGTCACTGTGCTGTGCAGTGGGCAGCACAGTGCCCTTGTCACTGTGCTGTGCAGTGGGCAGCACAGTGCCATTGTCACTGTGCTGTGCAGTGGGCAGCACAGTGCCATTGTCACTGTGCTGTGCAGTGGGCAGCACAGTGCCCTTGTCACTGTGCTGTGCAGTGGGCAGCACAGTGCCCTTGTCACTGTGCTGTGCAGTGGGCAGCACAGTGCCCTTGTCACTGTGCTGTGCAGTGGGCAGCACAGTGCCATTGTCACTGTGCTGTGCAGTGGGCAGCACAGTTCCCTTGCCACTGTGCTGTGCAGTGGGCAGCACAGTGCCATTGTCACTGTGCTGTGCAGTGGGCAGCACAGTGCCATTGTCACTGTGCTGTGCAGTGGGCAGCACAGTGCCCTTGTCACTGTGCTGTGCAGTGGGCAGCACAGTGCCCTTGTCACTGTGCTGTGTCAGTGGGCAGCACAGTGCCCTTGTCACTGTGCTGTGCAGTGGGCAGCACAGTGCCCTTGTCACTGTGCTGTGCAGTGGGCAGCACAGTGCCCTTGTCACTGTGCTGTGCAGTGGGCAGCACAGTGCCCTTGTCACTGTGCTGTGCAGTGGGCAGCACAGTGCCCTTGTCACTGTGCTGTGCAGTGGGCAGCACAGTGCCATTGTCACTGTGCTGTGCAGTGGGCAGCACAGTGCCCTTGTCACTGTGCTGTGCAGTGGGCGGTGAATGGCTGACGATTAGTGACGTGTGTACCTGGTGCGTGGTGACGGGTTAGATGAACAGCTGATGAACTGGTGACCCGCTGATGAGCTGGTGAACCGCTGATGAACTGGTGAACCGCTGATGAACTGGTGACCCGCTGATGAGCTGGTGAACCGCTGATGAACTGGTGAACCGCTGATGAACTGGTGAACCGCTGATGAGCTGGTGAAACCGCTGATCAGCTGGCGAACCGCTGATGAGCTGGTGAACCGCTGATGAGCTGGTGAACCGCTGATGAGCTGGTGAACCGCTGATGAGCTGGTGAACAGCTGATGAGCTGGTGAACAGCTGATGAGCTGGTGAAACCGCTAATGAGCTGGTGAACCGCTGATGAGTTGGTGAACCGCTGATGAGCTGGTGAACCGCTGATGAGCTGGTGAACCGCTGATGAGCTGGTGAACCGCTGATGATGAGCTGATGAACAGCTGATGAGCTGGTGAACAGCTGATGAGCTGGTGAACCGCTGATGAGCTGGTGAACCGCTGATGAGCTGGTGAACCGCTGATGAGCTGGTGAACAGCTGATGAGCTGGTGAACAGCTGATGAGCTGGTGAACCGCTGATGAGCTGGTGAACCGATGATGAGCTGGTGAACCGCTGATGAACTGGTGAACCGCTGATGAGTTGGTGAACCGCTGATGAGCTGGTGAACCGCTGATGAGCTGGTGAACCGCTGATGAGCTGGTGGACCGCTGATGAACTGGTGAACCGCTGATGAGCTGGTGAACCGCTGATGAGCTGGTGAACGCTGATGAACTGGTGAACCACTGATGAACTGGTGAACCGCTGATGAACTGGTGAACCGCTGATGAACTGGTGAACCGCTGATCAGCTGGTGAACCGCTGATCAGCTGGCGAACCGCTGATGAGCTGGTGAACCGCTGATGAGCTGGTGAACCGCTGATGAGCTGGTGAACCGCTGATGAGCTGATGAACAGCTGATGAGCTGGTGAACAGCTGATGAGCTGGTGAACCGCTGATGAGCTGGTGAACCGCTGATGAGTTGGTGAACCGCTGATGAGCTGGTGAACCGCTGATGAGCTGGTGAACCGCTGATGAGCTGGTGAACCGCTGATGATGAGCTGATCAACAGCTGATGAGCTGGTGAACAGCTGATGAGCTGGTGAACCGCTGATGAGCTGGTGAACCGCTGATGAGCTGGTGAACCGCTGATGAGCTGGTGAACCGCTGATGAGCTGGTGAACAGCTGATGAGCTGCGAACAGCTGATGAGCTGGTGAACCGCTGATGAGCTGGTGAACCGCTGATGAGCTGGTGAAACCGCTGATGAGCTGATGAACAGCTGATGAGCTGGTGAACAGCTGATGAGCTGGTGAACCGCTGATGAGCTGGTGAACCGCTGATGAGCTGGTGAACCGCTGATGAGCTGATGAACAGCTGATGAGCTGGTGAACAGCTGATGAGCTGGTGAACCGCTGATGAGCTGGTGAACCGCTGATGAGCTGGTGAACCGCTGATGAGCTGGTGAACCGCTGATGAGCTGGTGAACCGCTGATGAGCAGGTGAACCGCTGATGAGCTGATGAACAGCTGATGAGCTGGTGAACAGCTGATGAGCTGGTGAACCGCTGATGAGCTGGTGAACCGATGATGAGCTGGTGAACCGCTGATGAGCTGGTGAACCGCTGATGAACTGGTGAACCGCTGATGAACTGGTGAACCGCTGATGAACTGGTGAACCGCTGATGAGCTGGTGAACCGCTGATGAGCTGGTGAACCGCTGATGAGCTGGTGAACCGCTGATGAGCTGGTGAACCGCTGATGAACTGGTGAACCGTTGATGAGCTGGTGAACCGCTGATGAGCTGGTGAACCGCTGATGAGCTGGTGAACCGCTGATGAGCTGGTGAACCGCTGATGAGCTGGTGAACCGCTGATGAGCTGGTGAACCGCTGATGATGAGCTGATGAACAGCTGATGAGCTGGTGAACAAGCTGATGAGCTGGTGAACCGCTGATGAGCTGTGAACCGCTGATGAGCTGGTGAACCGCTGATGAGCTGGTGAACAGCTGATGAGCTGGCGAACAGCTGATGAGCTGGTGAACCGCTGATGAGCTGGTGAACCGCTGATGAGCTGGTGAACCGTTGATGAGTTGGTGAACCGCTGATGAGCTGGTGAACCGCTGATGAGCTGGTGAACCGCTGATGAGCTGATGAACAGCTGATGAGCTGGTGAACCGCTGATGAGCTGGTGAAACCGATGATGAGCTGGTGAACCGCTGATGAGCTGGTGAACCGCTGATGAACTGGTGAACCGCTGATGAACTGGTGAACCGCTGATGAACTGGTGAACTGCTGATGAGCTGGTGAACCGCTGATGAGCTGGTGAACCGCTGATGAGCTGGTGAACCGCTGATGAGCTGGTGAACCGCTGATGAACTGGTGAACCGCTGATGAGCTGGTGAACCGCTGATGAGCTGGTGAACCGCTGATGAGCTGGTGAACCGCTGATGAGCTGGTGAACCGCTGATGAGCTGGTGAACCGCTGATGATGAGCTGATGAACAGCTGATGAGCTGGTGAACAGCTGATGAGCTGGTGAACCGCTGATAAGCTGGTGAACCGCTGATGAGCTGGTGAACCGCTGATGAGCTGGTGAACCGCTGATGAGCTGGTGAACAGCTGATGAGCTGGCGAACAGCTGATGAGCTGGTGAACCGCTGATGAGCTGGTGAACCGCTGATGAGCTGGTGAACCGCTGATGAGCTGATGAACAGCTGATGAGCTGGTGAACAGCTGATGAGCTGGTGAACCGCTGATGAGCTGGTGAACCGCTGATGAGCTGATGAACCGCTGATGAGCTGGTGAACAGCTGATGAGCTGGTGAACCGCTGATGAGCTGGTGAACCGCTGATGAGCTGGTGAACCGCTGATGAGCTGGTGAACCGCTGATGAGCTGGTGAACCGCTGATGAGCTGGTGAACCGCTGATGAGCTGGTGAACCGCTGATGAGCAGGTGAACCGCTGATGAGCTGATGAACAGCTGATGAGCTGGTGAACAGCTGATGAGCTGGTGAACCGCTGATGAGCTGGTGAACCGCTGATGAGCTGGTGAACCGCTGATGAGCTGGTGAACCGCTGATGAGCTGGTGAACCGCTGATGAGCTGGTGAACCGCTGATGAGCTGGTGAACCGCTGATGAGCTGGTGAACCGCTGATGAGCTGGTGAACCGCTGATGAAATGGTGAACCGCTGATGAGCTGGTGAACCACTGATGAGCTGGTGAACCGCTGATGAGCTGGTGAACCGCTGATGAGCTGGTGAACCGCTGATGAGCTGGTGAACCGCTGATGAGCTGGTGAGCCGCTGATGAGCTCGTGAACCGCTGATGAGCTGGTGAATAGCTGATGAACTGGTGAACCGCTGATGAGCTGATGAACCGCTGATGAGCTGGTGAACCGCTGATGAGCTGGTGAACAGCTGATGAGCTGGCGAACAGCTGATGAGCTGGTGAACCGCTGATGAGCTGGTGAACCGCTGATGAGCTGGTGAACAGCTGATGAGCTGGTGAACCGCTGATGAGCTGGTGAACAGCTGATGAGCTGGTGAACCGCTGATGAGCTGGTGAACAGCTGATGAGCTGGTGAACAGCTGATGAGCTGGTGAACAACTGATGAACTGGTGAACCGCTGATTAACTGGTGAGCAGCTGATGAGCTGGTAAACAGATGATGAGCTGGTGAGCAGCTGATGAGCTGGTGAACCGCTGATGAGCTGGTGAACAGCTGATGAGCTGGTGAACAGCTGATGAGCTGGCGAACAGCTGATGAGCTGGTAAACCGCTGATGAGCTGGTGAACCGCTGATGAGCTGGTGAACAGCTGATGAGCTGGTGACCCGCTGATGAGCTGGTGAACCGCTGATGAGCTGGTGAACAGCTGATGAGCTGGTGAACCGCTGATGAGCTGGTGGACAGCTGATGAGCTGGTGAACAGCTGATGAGCTGGTGAACAACTTATGAACTGGTGAACCGCTGATGAACTGGTGAGCAGCTGATGGGCTGGTGAACAGATGATGAGCTGGTGAGCAGCTGATGAGCTGGTGAACCGCTGATGAGCTGGTGAACAGCTGATGAGCTGGTGAACCGCTGATGAACTGGTGAACCGCTTATGAACTGGTGAACAGCTGATGAACTGGTGAACAGCTGATGAGCTGGTGAACCGCTGATGAGCTGGTGAGCAGCTGATGAGCTGGTGAACCGCTGACGAGGTGGTGAACAGCTGATGAGCTGGTGAACCGCTGATGAACTGGTGAACCACTGATGAGCTGGTGAACCGCTGATGAGCTGGTGAACCGCTGATGAGCTGGTGAATCGCTGATGAGCTGGTGAACCGCTGATGAGCTGGTGAACCGCTGATGAACTGGTGAACAGCTGATGAGCTGGTGAGCCGCTGATGAGCTGGTGAACCGCTGATGAGCTGGTGAATAGCTGATGAACTGGTGAACCGCTGATGAGCTGGTGAACCGCTGATGAACTGGTGAACCGCTGATGAGCTGGTGAACAGCTGATAAGCTGGCGAACAGCTGATGAGCTGGTGAGCCGCTGATGAGCTGGTGAACCGCTGATGAGCTGGTGAACAGCTGATGAGCTGGTGACCCGCTGATGAGCTGGTGAACCGCTGATGAGCTGGTGAACCGCTGATGAGCTGGTGAACAGCTGATGAGCTGGTGAACCGCTGATGAGCTGGTGAACAGCTGATGAGCTGGTGAACAGCTGATGAGCTGGTGAACAACTGATGAACTGGTGAACCGCTGATGAACTGGTGAGCAGCTGATGAGCTGGTGAACAGATGATGAGCTGGTGAGCAGCTGATGAGCTGGTGAACCGCTGATGAGCTGGTGAACAGCTGATGAGCTGGTGAACCGCTGATGAACTGGTGAACCGCTTATGAACTGGTGAACAGCTGATGAACTGGTGAACAGCTGATGAGCTGGTGAACCGCTGATGAGCTGGTGAGCAGCTGATGAGCTGGTGAACCACTGGCGAGGTGGTGAACAGCTGATGAGCTGGTGAACCGCTGATGAACTGGTGAACCGCTGATGAACTGGTGAACCGCTGATGAGCTGGTGAGCAGCTGATGAGCTGGTGAACCGCTGATGAGCTGGTGAACAGCTGATGAGCTGGTGAACCGCTGATGAGCTGGTGAACCGCTGATGAGCTGGTGAACCGCTGATGAGCTGATGAACAGCTGATGAGCTGGTGAACAGCTGATGAGCTGGTGAACCGCTGATGAGCTGGTGAACCGATGATGAGCTGGTGAACCGCTGATGAGCTGGTGAACCGCTGATGAGCTGGTGAACTGCTGATGACCTGGTGAACCGCTGATGAACTGGTGAACCGCTGATGAGCTGGTGAACCGCTGATGAGCTGGTGAACCGCTGATGAGCTGGTGAACCGCTGATGAGCTGGTGAACCGCTGATGAGCTGGTGAACTGCTGATGAACTGGTGAACAGCTGATGAGCTGGTGAGCCGCTGATGAGCTGGTGAACCGCTGATGAGCTGGTGAATAGCTGATGAACTGGTGAACCGCTGATGAGCTGGTGAACCGCTGATGAACTGGTGAACCGCTGATGAGCTGGTGAACAGCTGATGAGCTGGCGAACAGCTGATGAGCTGGTGAACAACTGATGAACTGGTGAACCGCTGATGAACTGGTGAGCAGCTGATGAGCTGGTGAACAGATGATGAGCTGGTGAGCAGCTGATGAGCTGGTGAACCGCTGATGAGCTGGTGAACAGCTGATGAGCTGGTGAACCGCTGATGAACTAGTGAACCGCTTATGAACTGGTGAACAGCTGATGAACTGGTGAACAGCTGATGAGCTGGTGAACCGCTGATGAGCTGGTGAGCAGCTGATGAGCTGGTGAACCGCTGACGAGGTGGAGAACAGCTGATGAGCTGGTGAACCGCTGATGAACTGGTGAACCGCTGATGAACTGGTGAACCGCTGATGAACTGGTGAACCGCTGATGAGCTGGTGAGCAGCTGATGAGCTGGTGAACCGCTGACGAGCTGGTGAACAGCTGATGAGCTGGTGAACCGCTGATGAACTGGTGAAGGTAAGCCGTACCGTCAGTTATCCTATTTCCTAACATTTGCCACTTGGAAAACGTGAAAAATACAAACCGAATGCCCTCGAATACAATGGATATGGTGCTCGCAGGTTACTCGCAGGTTACGTTCTCATGTCAAACCTATTGTGACCTTGGTCACGCCTATTGTGACCTTGGTCACGCCTGTTGTGATCTTGGTCACGCCTATTGTGACCTTGGTCACGCCTATTGTGACCTTGGTCACGCCTGTTGTGATCTTGGTCACGCCTATTGTGACCCTGGTCACGCCTATTGTGACCTTGGTCAAACCTATTGTGACCTTGGTCACGCCTATTGTGACCTTGGTCACGCCTATTGTGACCTTGGTCAAGCCTATTGTGACCTTGGTCACGCCTATTGTGACCTTGGTTACGCCTATTGTGACCTTGGTCACGCCTGTTGTGACCTTGGTAACGCCTATTGTGACCTTGGTCACGCCTATTGTGACCTTGGTCAAACCTATTGTGACCTTGGTCACGCCTATTGTGACCTTGGTCACGCCTATTGTGACCTTGGTTACGCCTATTGTGACCTTGGTCACGCCTGTTGTGACCTTGGTCACGCCTGTTGTTACCTTGGTCACGCCTGTTGTTACCTTGGTCACGCCTATTGTGACCTTGGTCACGCCTATTGTGACCTTGGTCAAACCTATTGTGACCTTGGTCACTCCTGTTATGACCTAACCGTGTCAAGAATTTATCAGAGACATTATTAACACGTGGAAGGCGCCATCAATAAGTACGGCCAGCTCTGATCAGGTTTTGGCGTATTATTGCACTCATGCATTCACTGCATACACGAAACATGTCAGCTACCTACTTGACATATAACGTCGAGTAATTAATGTGTGCCTAGGGTGCCCTCTCACACTTTTTGCCCTCTAAGCGATTTTTTTGTAAATAGGCGGATAGCCGACCGTCCTCGCTCGTAAAAAAATGTAAAAGTTGTGTTGCCATAATGCAAGAACAATATGAACCAGTAAAGCGCCCTTATTGGGTTGGGAACCTAGTGGGTTGTTCTTATTTCCCAACGCGAAAGAATACTTAACCCGCGCACTGCAGGGGCTTTCCGCCGAACACCAACTGCAGGGGGTTGATTTTCGCCCCCCCCCCCTGAGATCTCGAAAACTACGCTACGTAGCGATAAGTGGAAAACGGATTTTGATAGCTTGATACATTTTCTATCGAAAGTATTCAGTGTTCTTTTAGGTCAGGTCAAAATTGAGGTCACCAGAGGTCATCAAAGGTCAAATTTTCCTTCTTTTCCTGATTTAGGACATCGCTCCAGACATTCCCATATATCTCAGAAACGATGCTAGTTAGAAACAAACGGAAAAAGCAAACGCCAGCCAGTGAAATTTGCAATCGCTAAGGTGTCCTCAGATCTCAGGTCAAAATTTGAGACTCCAGAGGTAAAAAAAAATGCCGTGTTTTTTTGCTAAGTAGGGCATGTTGCATATGGGAAGACGTGTCTTGACGAGACAAACACATTGATGTCTGTTTTACTTCTCTATCTGTATTATGTCGGGAGTTATGGACAAAAAAGTGATGGTGACCTCGCATGACCTTAAATGACCCAATAGGGGTCACTGAACAAAACTTACACTTTGATCATCAAGAATATTCTATAATAACATGATCCATATGTAATTGGACTAATATCATGCGTATCCTAAGCATTTGTATATTTCCCCATTTACTTATTATGGGGAGGTTGCGAAATTGACCTGACCTTAGGTCACCGATACCAAAATTAAGAGATATATGAATTGTAAGTACGTATGCCCTCATGACATCCTGTAAGTTTCAAACTGATCGGTGAAAAACTCTGGCTTTGGCACAACTGCAAACATTTTTGGAGGTGGGGTCACTTGACCTGGTCTGGGTGTGCGCAATTGATGTCCTGACAGGTGTGCGAAAACGCGGCGGCGCTGCGCGCCGCCGTTTTTTTCGCTATCTTTGAAAAACCTGAGGGGGGGCGGAAATCAACCCCCCTTGCAGTGCGCGGGTTAATGTTCGCTATGAGTTAAACAGGGCATGCCAGGGACGGCGATCCCAGTAACCGTCCTTCGCCGACCGCAGGCGGTCACGTGACCGTGCGGGTCAGCCGGGGCCGGCCCGAGCGCGAGACTGGCAAGTTGACTGGCGTGACTGCAAGTTGTGCAACCACCACCAAAAGCTCAGGGAAGACAGGGTTGTGCGTCGGCGCGCGCTGCTCCTAAACCAGACAACGGGGAATTTCAAAAATTTAAAACGATATTTTTACGATATCAAATATCGAATCATGATATTTATATAGATATGATGATATACATATCATTACCATATCAAATTATGCGTAATTTATATAACGAGGCATGTTTAACTTTTACTACGAGGCACTTTATACTGCAAAGTAGCGTATACCTAATGCAACTTTATTTCTAATCGGTGTGAAGTACGGAACGACCCGAAACCCGATAGTTGTCAAAACCCGAAGTGTTGAAGGCACAACGGGGAAAGTTAACGCCAGCTGATTCTATTTTGACATGTCTGTCTGTGTCCAATGTTCACACATGTGACTTGGAGTAGGTATAACACAAGATGGACATCCAAATCCCCTGTTAATTCCTCTCCCTAGGAAATAAATGTCCGTGAAGTTAGCGACGGATTCGGATTCGAATTCGGCGTCGAGTAGCGATTCGCTTCAAAATGTGATATCAGGTCAACTTGGACACGCTGATCACGAAAATGATATTCATTTTGACATTCAAGGACATCTTCAAGGTCAAAGGACGGGGCGGCTCAAAGCGACTCGCAGCTTGTCTGATCACCAAAATAATGGTCTCATTCGATTCCTCGGGTCAACATTCCTCGGGTCGCACCCTTCGCAACCTCACTCGTGGCAAATGACCTTAACCCTCGCCCTACGGGAACTTTTTTCACATTCGCCCTACGGGGGGGCCTGACAGGCCCCCCCCCCCTGTTAACTTCCAAACTAAGCAACTTAGAGCAATGCGGTAAGAACCAGCATGTTGCCTGCTATAAGAGGAATCAAACAGTATGCGATTTTCAGGTTTCAAGTCAACGGGTGACCTTCCAGGTCAAGTGAATGACCTCGGATTTACCACGTCCAGAACAGCGATTTTGCTCTTCAGAAAACCTTCTCTTCAAAATTATAAATTGATAAATGTAAACACAAAGGCATGTTACTAGACCAGTTTTGGCTCAGAAATACGAAAAATGTAATTATTTGTTCGTATCTTGTCCAAAAATGTTTTAAAAAAAATGACGTCATCTGTGTTAATGTTTGTTTAATCGACTTTCTCCTTGAATGTACCAAAGTAAGAAATTAAACTTTGTTTTACATTTGCATTCGGGCACAGCCCTTCATCAGATGTATTGCAATCGAAATAACACATCATTCACATACACGACACAAGAATAGACATTTAGCACAGCTCGTGAAAATCAGAGACTACATCCTCCACCCAGCCCAGCTGAAAACCTATAGGTTTTCCTACCTATACCTATAGGTACCTTATCAGAGGACAAAATCCTGCAACAACTTCTTCAGTTCGTCCCTCTGCATCTGGTAGACACTGATGACTTCCTTCAAAGACTGCAACGATTTTGGGGTGAGCGCTCTGTACCAGCCAATGCCATGTTCTTCAGCATAGATGTTGTGAATTTATACGGCAGTATCCCAGTGGACGAGGCAATAGAGGCGGTGCGCGAGGCTCTGATAAGGTACGAGGATAGGATACACAGCAGGGCTAAGTATCGATGATATATGTGACCTACTGCAGCACTGCCGAAAAACAACATCTTTAGGTTTGGACATCAGTTTTACATGCAAAAAGAGGGCGTAGCTATGGGGAATCCCTGTTGGCACCAGCTGTGGCTATCCTATATCTGGATCGCTTTGAGACACTAGCGTTAGACAGGGCAGGTCTAAAACCGATTTTTTTTCGCCAGATTTATAGATGATTACGCTGGTGTCAAAGATGCTCTAAACGACTTCGTCGCTTACCTAAACGGGATTGACGACAGAATTCAGTTTACATGTGAAATGTCTGGGGAGGGCGAAGGTTCGGTTTCAATGCTTGATACTCTGATCACTTTGTACAGCAAGGGAAGGAAGTGCTTGTATCAGTCTGAACTGTACGTCAACCGAGCAATACAGGCATCATTTTGCACTATCGTTCAGCTCACCCTAAGCACACTAAGCTGAACACCCTTCGATCTCAATATAGGAGAGCAATTAGGCTGTCTTCAGACGAAGACGCGAAGAAAAGAAGCTTAGGTAAGATATGGGATCTTTTTTTCAAAGAATGGCTATCCGGCTGCCGGCACATATTCTGAGGAGTGTCAGAGACAGATGAAGAGGTCGACAGGGGGCCGCGGGGGCACGGGGAGAGGAGGGGTGGAGCTGAGCGTGAGGCGGGCGCGAGAAGTGAGGAGCGGGGTGCGGGCCGGCCGATCGTGGAGCTACTGGTGTCCTTTTGTTGCCTTATGTGGATGAAACGGTTTTATGTAAGGTGAAGCGAGTGGCACGGAACTCCGGTCTGAACGTTAACGTAGCCTCGTACACACCGGATACGCTAAAACGCAAATTAGTTCATTCTTCACTCACGGACCCGCATGCCCTGCAGGCAACAGGACTAGCAACACTTGTAAAATGATCAAAAGGGTAGATGTACAGATACAAATGTCGTATATGAGCTGACTTGCAGGCTGTGTGGGGCTTCTTATATTGGGAATCAAAAGACCTCTACGCCTTCGTTACAATGAACACTTGAGGTGCGCGTAAATGAGACCAAGCTAACTCCGATAGGTGATCATTTGAGTCATGCCACAAAGGAATCCCTAAGGCAGACAACTTGCTGATCCTTCATCTCCCAGTATCTTGCAACACGTTAACACCCCCTGAATGAAACCTTTATCAACACTGGTATCACTACTTCTATAGTTTTTAGAAACATGTTCAACCAGTGTAAATCTGTCTTTTCCAGAATCAAATTTAAGCCCATAAGAAAGCGCCTCCTTTTCATCAGATGACAATTCTCGTGATGAAAGATTCGTTACCAATTCATTCCTCCCAGCTTCTCTCCACATACTGTTACGGCAGAGGTCAGCCTCAACTTCCGTTATAACTTGGCTTGCTGTTCCGTGTTGAACTTCTTCAACTCGTCATTATGTTGTTGTGACAGGCTGATGCCCATGCATCCGTCGCGTTTCAAGATGACTTCCTCCTTAAGAGTTTGGCACGCTTCTTCCAAATACGCTTTGGCAGAGTTGGTAAATAGAACATCCGGAGATGTTGCGGAGCCGATCTCTTTGGCAGAGTTGGTAAATAGAACATCCGGAGATGTTGCGGAGCCGATCTAGGTAGCACTTTTTCAGCGATACAGTTTTTAAGAAATGACATTCGATTGCAACAACTAGATATCTTTTTGCGGATATGAAATTCTTGTACCTCTATATTTGAATTAGTATCACCATCATTCGACAATTGTTCAGAGTTCATAATGACAGATGATTATAAGATGAATGAGACTAATTCAAATATAAAAGGTTTTGTATTCAGAAAAAAAGTAAACGCGTTTCGATTACATCATCATCAGTACTAATTATAAATACAAAATATAAGAGATAGTCAGGTTAGTGGACAGAAA
>JAXIVJ010014907.1:0-27500 GCA_036785665.1 Chirona hameri
ATAGATAGATAGATAGATAGATAGATAGATAGATAGATAGATAGATAGATAGATAGATAGATAGATAGATAGATAGATAGATAGATAGATAGATAGATAGATATATATATATATATATATATATATATATATATATATATATATATATATATATATATATATATATGACATTGAAGCGTCTCTTAGAGGGATTATACGGGTTTCCCCAGCATAATTGAGTTACATAGTAAAACGTACTTATAAAGGTGGTAGAAGTCCCACGGTAGCCACATTTTTCTGGAAATGATCTCTTCTGCACGTAAGGACATTCCAAAGTGCGCGGTGATGCCACCGCGTATTTTCTGCAGGACCGGCTGAGGCAGAGCGCCAGTCATCTCTTCTATGCTAATCAAAACACCTCACTTATGGCATATTTCCGGTAAAATAAGCAATATTTGAAAGAAAATAAACTTGTTTTGTTCCAACGACAGCAGCAGCTACCTAGTTTTCCCATAAAATTCTATATTTTTCATTAATTTTCATGCCAAAAAATGAATACGCCACCACCAAATTATCAACGCTAAAGGCCGGAAATAAAAAAAACAAAAAAATAAACCTCAACGAACAGTGTGTAGTAATACAAAGTCCCGTCAGTTTTGAATTGTATAATAATGTTGCGATCCAGTGTAGGACTTGCAGATCATTCAAAACTCTAAAATTAATCTTAAGATAAAAGTGGCGGTCAGTAGTGCCGATCAAGTATTCGTTATCTGATACTAGTCTTGAAAAACGCCCAAGTTTTAACGCTGATAATTGCTGGAATAATGGACTGAATGAGCATTGAGGTCCCTGTTATATGTCTTAAACGTGTTTAAAGCTCATACAACTGCAAAAGAGTACACTTACTTTCAGGACGGAAACCCGTATAATCCCTTTAAAGGGAATGTTTGATCTTTGTATTGGTTTTGAAATGAGATAGCCATTATCTTTGACCGTTATTGAAATGTCGAAAATACTAAGTTAATTTTCCCAAAAACTTAGCCATTTTTTAAAGCAATTCAATTTATAGTTGGAAAAATGGGGTCTAGGCTAGTGCCGCCGCTGATTGGCTGACAACGACTTTTCAGCCAATCCCACTTTGTCAGCCAATCAGCGGTGGTCTATAGCTCAATAATGACGTCATCATCCCAAATCTAAAAACTTAATTTGTATAAAGTTAAGTGACTTCGAGTTAAACAATATCACCATCATTTTCAGCAGCACTTACTTCATATTTTCTACTACAACCAGCGTATATTTGACAACTTTCAGAAAGGTGAAACGAGCAATGACCGGTTACCGAATGCCTCTTAATCGCTGACGAAGGGTGTTACAATATACCCGAAATCTCCGATTTTAATATTTACTTGTGGAGTAAGTCCTCTTTGTAATTAATCTATATCACCCACTCCGCATCATGTCTTTTCTCGGATCCCAGATGAGTCCCTAACAGGTCGGAAGGGCGTTGAAAAGATCTGAGGGGCCCCTAGACGATCTGAAGGAACCCTGCAGTAAGAATGCCAGGGAATAAAACTCAAAATTTGCAAAAAAGTAAAACGCATAATTGATTCCAGAGTTTCAGGTCTTGAGCCTAAACAAATACTCGAAGTTGGTATAGCTGATTCCAAATTGGTGTCGCTGGTTCCAAAGTTGATATGACAGTTTGCTAACTCCAGCTCCTAAAAGTTGGTGTGGCCCATGCCATACCTGTCATACTGCATTCTCCGTCCTTGTAACGTGCCTTTTCATCCGTTTTGTTTGGCCCTCTCAATGCTAGGAAAGGGGCCCTTTCAACGCTCGGGAAGGGGGCCCTTTCGAGGCGCCTCCCCCCCTGGACGAAATCTTGGCTACGTGCCTGCCTACATGGCACCTTATTGCCATATTGCCACAGATACCGTGGTTATTGCAAGATTTGTGTTGTCATAATGACCACTCGTCACTAGACTGTTTTCATGACCTTCAATTATAGTAGTTAGTGTTTGCAAATTGTAACCCTCGCCCTACGGGGGGGGGGGGGGGGCTGACAGCCCCCCCCCTGAGGTTTTTCTTGAATAACTTTTTACACATGCGGTGCATATTGCTGAAATTTTCGGTAGCTAAGGTTACAACAATTATACGTAATCTGTGAAAATTTATTTGAAATTAGTTGAGTAGTTTGGGAAATAATCATGTTTTGATGACGTCATGTTGGTTGAAAAACGATAAATATTTGAAAAATGGTAGAAAACCGAGTTTTAAAGGAAATTGCAAACGCAATTCACCAAAAATAAAAAAAATGGCATTCTCTTTAAAATGGCAGTTTCGGATGTTAAAATTTTGGGTGTTTGACCCCTAAAATAAAATAAAAATAAAAATCCCCACAAAATCAAAATTTTCAAAGATGTTAGAAAAACCAGAATATATGTAAGAGAACTGAGCATGGACAATACCCATACCAAATTTCAAAGTAATATCTTCATTTTTCGCTGAGTGATGGCTCCCTAAGTGTAAGAAACTGATGACGTCATAAAAAACACTTTTTTGACAAGATACGAACAAATAATTACCGTTTCTGTATTTCTGAGCCAAAACTGGTCTAGGAACATTATTTTTTATTTACATTTATCAATTTCTAATTTTGAGGTTTTCTGAAGAGCAAAATCGCTGTTTTGGACGTGGTAAATTCGATGTCATTCACTTGACCTGGAAGGTCACCCGTTAACATGAAACCTAAAAATCGCATACTGTTAGATTCCTCTCATGACAGGCAACATGCTGGTTCTTACCGCATTGCTCTAAGTTGCTTGGTTTGGACGTTAAGAGGGGTCCTGTCAGGCCCCCCGTAGGGCGAAGGTGAAAAAGCTCCCGTAGGGCGAGGGTTAAAGCGTAATTCGTGACTTGAACTGGTCATTATTAGCCCAGGAGACTGATAGAACTGCCGGAGCGGCTATGGAGCGGAACTGGCTACTGGCTAGAACTGGCTATGGAGCGGTAACCTCAGGAGGCTGAGGTTGCCGCTCCATAGCCAGTCTCCACGAGACATGCAATAGATGCAACACATTCTTGACTTTTTGCTTTATTTGTATTGTAATATATCTAATTATATTTAATTAGCATACCTATCTAACAAAATAGTATTATATCTTTTGTCTAATTATATCTAAGCATATCATTATTCTATATCAAATTTGTTTTTAAAATTAATTGCTTGCTATTTTGAATACCTATATGTACATTTGTAGACACATTATAACCCTTTCCGGAAGAATAATTGTATTTGCTCACGGCTCGCATGAAAATATCTTCTGAAATAATATACATCTGAGCCAGTTTGAGCTTTCTTGTTAATGTGGGGGCACGAAACAAATGCCGTCGACGACAATAGTTTGTCATTCCCTTCAGTTGAAGCACATCTTCTCGGCTCTCTGCCTGCCTTGTATTTCTTCTGCACAGAAGCGATCAACCGGCACCGACTGCACCGGCTCCGCGCTCACTTCAGACGTCGGGGTAGGTAATCCTGTAATCCTGTGACGCGGCGCTGCCAAACCATGCATATCTGCCAGTGCCGACTGAGCAGCACACCGACAGCTTGTTCAGTGACCCGGGAGGCAGCCACACAGTTAGTCTGATACCCCAGCCGAGTGGTATCTGAACAAGGGATCAACATCGTCTGCAACGGATACTGTACGGTGATTTTGGGTTTAAATAACCCTGACCGGATGGAAACAAAAAGTAAATACGGTTATTTAACAATGCCGGAGTGAGATATGGGAAGCGGGCTGGACGCATCGCTAGTCAATGATCGGCGAGCAGCGTTGCCTCAGGCGTGGTGACCTTTGAGCGTTGCTTCAGGCGCGTTGACCTTTGACTACTGGAGCAGCGCATGCGGAACGAGTTATCAATTCTTGCGTCCATACTGAATCGAACGCTCGATAAACCTGGGCAGGAAAACGATCCCACATTCCGTGATAGTCTACAATGTTTTGTACGTATTTCTCCCGAATTGTATCTAAACGTGATTGGATATGGGATAGCTTTGACCGCTATCAATGAACAATACATATTTGTTCATAGTTTGTGCCGGAATGACGTCCGTTTAGGGAAGTACATATACTTTCCTCAAATTCGTCACGATGACATGCATAAATATGGCTATAATGCCGGATTATGATATTCGCTATTACTTCCAGACACTGTTTAATGCCAATTGACAAAGGGTAACTTTAATATCTAACCTTAACCCGTTCGGGGTTGAGGTCTCCAGCCGAACGTGCGGCGCTGGGGTTGGGGTGGTTGGGGGGTAAATTTTACCCCCCTCGTATCTTCCGAAGCAATAATCGCAGCGAGACGCACAAGGCGGCGATCGAAAGCCCTCAAGAAGACGAATATATTGTTTACCCGAAATTCTTAAAATATTGTCAAGTCAGATCAGGTCAAAGTTAAAACTTAAGGTATTTTAGTTTTTGGGACATACTTTCCATCCAAAGCCTTAGATAGCTACTATTATCGCGCAAGGTGCTCTTACAGGTATCATGCATCTCCTGTATAAGAGAAAGTTAAATTGTAAGCAAAGGTCAAGGTCAGGTCACATAAGGTCACAGTTTTACGAAAGCCATGCGACACATGTTGTATGGGTTTCTTATACGTATAATTCGATAGTAGCGGCCATTTTCACAACCTGACCCCATATAATGACCCTCAGGTCAAGGTCAGGTCACAAAAAGGTCAACATTTACAATTTATTAGTCTAAATAAAAAGGCATCTGTCTAGACCAGCTTTGTCTCAGAAATACAGCAGTGGCATTTATTTGTCTGTATCAGGTCACAAAAAGCAAAAAAAATGTATTTTCACAAAATGACGTCATGAGTTTCTTATACTTGGGGAGCCATAAATCAGTTACAAATAAAGATATTGCTTTGAAATTTGATTTGAATATCGTCCATACTTGGTTTTCTAATATATCCTCCGTTTTTTATAATATCTTTTTGTCAAAAGACGCAGTATTGACGCAGCATAAGGAACCAAAAGTTTGATTTCGATATCTTTCATAGTTTTTAAGTTATTGAGAAAATCTGGGAGGGGGGTAAAATTTACCCCCCCCCCCCCTCCCAGCGCCGCGTGGATTAACGGACTTTATCCGATGAATGAAAACAATATAGGTACTTTGTTGCCGGATTGTTGCCCTTTATTGTTGCCGAGACAATCGATGAAATTAACTTTTTCCGCAGTTTGTCCTCGATAGCTCACAATCTTAATCTGAAATTCTGCTTTTTATTATATTTACCATATTGTTTCTTTTCATTTTACTCGAATCTACATCGTCCAGCATATTTGGATGGTGCCACACCATCACCATGCATTTTTGGGATACATTTTGACCATACGTTAATAGAATGAGGCAAAATTTCGCTGACAAATTGTTGGCCGGAGGGAGGGGAGGGGGCTGTCAGCGCGAAGTCGTTGAGCGGGACGGGGGAGGGAGGGGGGTAGCGTCGGGTCGTCAGTGCGAATAATCGTTAAGCGGAGGGGGGGGGGGGGCGTCTTGGGTCGCCAGCTTGAAGAAGTCGTTGAGCGGGTGGGTGTGTGTGGGGGGGGGGGGGGTAAGTCACGACTTCCCGGAATAAAAATCGCAACCTCCCGGAACAGTTTGGGAGGGCAAACACATACGTTTGCCTACCGATGTTTCTGGGGGGGGGGGGGGGGATTGCCTGTTTGCCCTAACGTAGATCCGCCACTGGAATGTGTACAAACTTGTAATTGACAAAATAGACCGTCGGATCAATTGCATGTTTAGAGGCATAACGACTGATCATGGAAACCCCGCATGACTGTTGCTAAACTCGCCTGAGAGCTATAGCTGGTCAACTTCATACCTGACACGTGCGTGGGGGCGAGATCTGACAACTTTGCACCTGCGAGACGCCACCTTGACGGCTTGATCCGCACGTTCGACGCCTCTCACTCACCATTCTGCCCACTCACGAGCACCGCTCTCTCCGTGGGCTGCGGTTCGGCGGAGTTCAGTCATCCATAAGTCATCACCGGCAAGTCAATCGGCGTGCCGTGCCAAACACCCATCGGCATGCAGCAGCGGCACTCCTCTGTTGTAAAACTACTGTCACAAGCGCAGAAGTGTGACCGGACTTGCTGAATATTCCCGGCTTATTACTCGAATTTCGGGCCTGACTTGCTGGATCTGACTGAACTGCCGAGAGGCGATCATTATTTTTCTGCGCTAACAGGTTTCCGGTTTCAACCATCAGTGACGAGGGTTTGAAATGAAGCAATCCGATTAGGTGTCTTCCTAATTAAATGCCTTCGTTTATGGCCTTTACTATTTAATATAAATTTCGAAACTTTTACTGAGGATTATTTATTCTATCTCAAAGGCAAGTGAAGGATATTCGTTTTTAGTGCCTTCAGGCTATATATTCGAGTATATTTTAGACGGATATCAATATGACGATGATATTTGCGGCCTGAATAGCTCGATCGGTAAGGCCCTGGTCTACGTAGCGGGAGGACCCGGGTTCGAATCCCGGTGCCGCCCTCTTTTCAGACCAGTTCCCCGGTTGACTAATTCAGTAGTGGGGTGGGCGCTCCCACACATTAGCCGTAGGCTTGGAAGGAGCAGAAGCCCCCTATAATTGGGCGCCAATGACACGTTGGGGGTGAGAGAATACAAACAAAATGTGTTGCTATGGAAATATACAAATAAACGAAGGGTCAAACAAAACGGATGAAAAGGCACGTTACAACAATGGAGAATGCAGTATGGCAGGCATGACATGGGCCATACCATCTTTTAGGAGCTGGAGTTAGTAATCTGAGGGGTCTGCCATTTCAACTTTCGAACCAGCGACACCAGTTTGGAATCAGCTATACCAACTTCGAATATTGTTTAGGCCCAAGCCCTGGAACCCTCAAAAGAATTGTGCCGCGAAGCGGCGCGGAAAGTTTGAATCTTATGCCCTGGATATGCATTTTTTCCTCTATGACCTCTAAAAATGTTTCTTTTTGCGTTTAAGATTGCGTCAAAAAAGGTGATAAAGCGAACTATTTTGCCCAATTATATAGGAAAGTAGTAACATATAAACAAAACATAAATTCACCGCGAAACGGTGCGAATTTATTATTTTGTTTTAACCCGTATACAATTGAATGTGTACTGCAATTGCACCGCGGAGCAGCGCGAAAATGAAAATGTATATTTTATTCCCTGGATAACTGTATTCTTACTGTTGAGGGTGTTTGAGGTGTGTACTGTTTGAGGTGCTTGATATTTGAGGGCAGTGTCATGTGCTCAAAGTTGGAGGGGGGGGGGACAAAAGACACTGCCCCCCCCCCCCCCCCCCCGGTGGCGGAGCCCATGCCTGGACCCCGGTAGCCCCTGCTGCTAATGGTGCTAGACTGAGCAACGATAATGCGTCTGGAGCGGTGTTTCCCTGTGACGAAAACCCAGACAAGAGCTTCGATGCTCAAGAAGTCCTGTCACTTTTCACCGATGACTGGGTAAGAATTAATTGCATTTTCATGTGTCCTGTTTCTGCGATGTGTTTTTTTACAAACTGTTCAGTATTCCTTCATCCGTAAAACCTTAATATTTTGTATAAGGCTACTTAAGTATGATGGGTCTGGATTTTGTATTTTACAACATTTTACAACATTTTACGACATTTTACAAATATGCACGCGCCACATTCCCTCCTGCTACAAAAATGCTACAAAATGGAGGAAACAAGAACGAGGAAAAAATTACGATTTTTGTTTTGTTCGCAAAAAGGTATTTTTCGCAGTCAGTACCCATTTTCATTCGCCAGTTTCAGCGGATTTTGGGGGGGGAGGGGGTGCTAATTTCTATTGCCGCCCCGTCGAGCGTGGCATGGGGGGTGGGGGGTCTGCCCCGGCCGCCGCCCCCTGGATCGGTCAGTGCCCTTGGCCTCCCCATGACTCAAACTAACGAATATGTCTTTCCTTTCCCATAGATATTGTCATGTGACATTTGGCCTTCCTACTTGGTGAGGATCTGCACGAACTGATGAACGGGAGGACTTTAACAGAATCTGTGCAGATCACCGAAAGAGGGATTGCCTTGAGTGACACCGAGTTAGGTGTAGAAAATGATGATAATGTGACGAATCATGTGGGCGTTGCCCATGTCGTGTTTGGCCTCACCTCAAGATCGCACGCTCTCGTCTCATATGGTGGGACCGTCATGGTGGGACCAAGTGTGCAGCTTCCGCATGAAAATCAAAACCATAGAACAGATTGTCTGATGAAAACATGAGGTATCAGGGCTCCCAGACTCTTCATCATTCGATCCTAGCCTGAAGTGTCATTGTAGTCCGGGTGATTTTTTTGTCTGATTACTGGTGTTCGTTTCGGTAGCGGTCGGGCAAATAGTTCATCCGTCCTTGCTGTAGTTGTGGAAGACTTGCTGATCGGTCATGCCGAATTGCTGCACAGATTGTTAAAGGACTCCGAGAAAAACACGTCATTTCGATGATACTTTTTTCCTGGTGAACAACCTCATTTCGTTCTCTTTTTTCACTTTTCACTCATTTGATCACCTTTCGTTCAAAATTGGTATGTAAGGTTACACTGGACCCTGAATTCAGGCATGTGTGAAGATTAGCTCTATCTGATTTACCGAGTTATATCCTCAGGCATTTCTTCAAGGTCAGGCTGCATAGGCATTTATGGAGCTCAAAATAGTGCACTCGAATAAACCAAATGATACAAATATTTACATGGATTAGTTTTCACTGAAACTATTGTTCTATTTGCGTTTTTTTGTGTGGTGTAGCCTTAGATTTCTTTGACCCCGTGTCCCGACAAAAAATCAAGATGGGGAGGGTGGGGTAGATAGCAACGCAACAATCAGCAGTCACTAACTTTTAAGCGGCAGCACAATGCCAAATGTGCTGCAGCACAGCAGCGGAAGCACAATGCCAAATTAGGCCTAATTTTGCCTAATATATAATATTGCCCTTTTCCCTGTTTTTATCTCATGGTGCCGTCCCTGAGTATATCTAATTACATACATATATAAACACTATACAAACACGTATATAAACATTACTTTTCCGCCCCCACCCCCTCTCAGATTTTTTCTCTCTCGCAGATATCTCCCGAATGGCTGGGAGCATACCCATGAAATTTTGGACTTTTCCTAGAATTGAATTCCACATACGGAGTCAAAGTTTTGAGTTCCTAACCTTAACAGAGGCGGTTCTAGCGCCCGGTTTTTTGATATTTTTTGGTGACACTTGGCGATAATACGGAGATGCGATCTTCACGGCTTCTTCCTAACTGCCTGAAGTATAAAGGAGTTACATAAGTTTACAGTGATTGAAGCAAGTGCAAATTAGTTGATTTTTGTGAACTATAATGAATATTGTACGGCAGAGACGGTTTCAGGGACTTGAAAAGGGGAGGTTTACAGGAAGTTATTTTGTATATATTTTGCCTCCCTTTTTCGCTAACCTGGCACCACCTATGGATGCAAATATGCTTTATAGCTGCTGTGTCCGATGTCACAATAGCGCACCATTTCATTTATCGGAACAAAAGATGGTTTTATAAGGCATTGATTTTACCCACAAATTTAGTGACCTGAAAACGAATATGATTTTTGCATTTTCAAAAGTCACCGTTGTATATCAATCCCCAATTCAATCTCTATCTATCCCCATTAGTTGTGTTACAATCGGTTGATAAACATGACAGCTGTGTTGGATCACAAATACCTCTAGTATTTGTAGTTTTTCCCCCTGTTGCCCTCCTATCAAAATATTCGTTTTTTAGAAATGTAGATTGTATTGAGGGGAATAAAACGCCGTTTGATTTGTGAAAATCAGACGGGTAGATCTCGAGATCTCCGGGGGGGGGGGCGGAATCAGCCCCCCTGCCACTAATAGGGGTAGCCAGGAGCCTGCCACTAATAGGGTTAAGGCGGCCCCATGTTACAAAGTGAAACCCCTCGCAAACATACCTAAATATGTAGCAGTTCCTAAATACACGGACAATTAGAATGAGTTTCAAGTCTCAAATTATAATTACAACCGGGAGATGTTCAAAGACAGGCAGGAAGTTCAAAGCAAGTGTGTTCAAAGATGGAATGCAGGCGCAAATATTTTGTGACGGGGCACCACGCAAATAACCGGGAGCCCCTTTCTCAAACGGGGCACGACTGGTTTCCCCTTCCCCCGACAAAGCATCGTGGCGCTGTCTTGCATATATATCATATGCTGCTGATGGTAATGGGTATCTCATGTGATATCATATGTAGTGTAGCCAGGGACGTAGGGAGACTTTCGCCCAGGGGGGGACAATTGGGATCAGAGGGGCCCTCGTAGCCAATGGGGCCCACATAATTAAAACAGTACAGTACGTTGTATGTTGTGACAAATCAGTTTTCGACAACGAAAAACAATTTTTTTTTTCATTTTTGGGAGTGAAAAGCACACAATTTCGAAAATCCGAGATAGTCATTTGTAATATTTTGCCATTCACATTTTCAACATTTTTTATTTGCAATTTTCGTCAAAACTCGGATTTATATGATTTTTCAAGCATGTATTGTTTTTCCACCAAAAATTACATCACATGACGTGATTAAAACGTCATTATCTCTCAAAGTAATCCACCATTTTCATTGAAATGTTGTGATAAGACGTAAAATTGATGCAGCATAAAGTACAGAAGGATTGACGTCGATATCTATCATTGTTTTCAAGTCATGGAGAAAATCCGGGAGGGGGTGGGGCAGATTCTGCCACCTCCAGCGGGGCGCGGGTTAATGCAAAAAATATCCTTAATCTTCTTCAATTCGGATTCAGGAAACAACGCAGTACGTACATGCCGATTGTTCAAATGTACGATTAAGTTTACAAAATCTCTACAAAATAACGAAATAACATGCTCCACCTTGATTTACAGAAAGCTTTGGATACAGTTTGCTTGGCAGTTCTCTTGAAAAAAAATACACCGCATTGTGATACGAGGGATATACTACAACACGATATAGTCATATATTAATAAGAGGCATACAATGGCAATATGGCAGTTATTTCGATATTTTGCAGAGATTTTGTAAACTAGATGAGGTTGGATCTAAGAAACAAATGATGAAAATTGGCGTCCTACAGGGTTCAATTTTAGGTCCTCTTTTATTTATTCTCTATATTAATGACATCAGCAATACAACAGAAATAGGTACCTTTTATTTATTTGCTGATGATATACGTCAATTTATATTCAAGCTAGAAATGTTGAAGAGCTGCAAATAAAGATTAATGAATTAATTTAAAAAATAACGAGTTGTTCCATGTAACTATATTATCACTAAATGCATCGAAGACAAATTACCAAATCTATTCAAGATCAGTGACGTGACAAGTTCTTGACAGTATTAAATGATACACCAATCACGAGAAACCCATGCATTACATACTTAGGAGTTCTTGTAGATGGAAATCGTAATTGGAATAGTCATATATATATAGTGTGATATGTGTGATAAGCCGTAATATATAGCAGACTGGTTATTGATTCGATTCTGATTGAATCGATTGGAATCGTGCAATCAAAATCCCTTGAATCAAAGAAGAATCAATTCACCACCGTATTTTTGTATTCATGAATCATGATTAAATCAAAACCCGCATAGAAACAAGGCTGATTGAATACAAAAGACTGCAATTCTATTTCAATGGTGAGTCAAACGTGATTTGATCAAAAAATGCTTTAATTCTTTGAATCGGAAAGAATCATTTCTCAAAATGGTTATCCATGAATCAAACGGTGACTGAATCATTCATATTCCAAAATGAATCGTGATTGCATCCTTCCAAAAAGGTGAATCAATAACCAGTCTGATATAAAGGAGTTATCGGAATATCCAAGCTTTATTTATCCTCACAGCAACTTCTATTGCAGTACAATGCATTAATTCCGCCCCATCTAAATTATTGTGCAGTGATGATTCTGGGGTAGGAATTATGACACTAACATTAAAAAGCCTTCGATAGTGCGGAAACGAGCGATTTGTCCGCCCCTGTAGCTCAGTGGGAGAGCGCTGGGCTTCTGACCTTTTCTGGTAGGGGCAGCCCGAGTTCGAGTCAAAGCCAAAGCCTACATTACCAAAGCCTTGTACTCCTCTCAGACGTTACTAGCATACGCTGAAAAACAATGAGAACTTTCACTGGTCTTCCTTCGAGAGCCTCACCGGCGCTCCACCGGCAGACCACCTCTACCACCACAGGACCCTCTAAAGGCCAGCAGAGAGTCCTCTACAGATCGGCAGGGCCCTCTAAAGGCCGGCAGAGGGCCCTCTACACTCACTCTACAAATTGGCTGGGACACTGCAGATCGACAGGGCCCCTAAAGACTGGAAGAGGGCCGTCTACAGGTCGGCAGGGCCCTTTAAATGCCGGTAGAGGCCCTCTGCAGATTGGCAAGGCGATCTACAGATCGGCAGGGCCCACTAAAGGCCGGCAGGGCCCTCTAAAGACCGGCAGAGGGCCCTGTATAGATTGGCTGGGGCACTCTGCAAAACGACAGGGCCCCTAAAGGCTGGAAGAGGGCCCTCTACAGGTCGGCAGGGCCCTCTAAATGCCGACAGAGGCCCTCTACAGATTGGCAGGGCGATATACAGATCGGCAGAGCCCTCTAAAGACCGGCAGCGGGCCCTCTTCAGATCGGCAGGGACCTTCTACAGATTGACAGGGCCCAATAAAGACCGAAAGAGGGCCCTCTACAACCGGAAGGGGCCATCTAAATGCCGACAGGGGCCCTCTGCAAATCGGCAGGCCCTCTACATGCTGGAAGGGCCCTCTAAAGGCGGGCAGAGGGCCCTCTACAGATCGGCAGGGCCCTTTAAAGGCCAGCAGAGGGGGGGGGGGGGGGGGGGGGGGGGGGGGGGGGGGGGGGGGGGGGGGGGGAGGGGGGAGGCATTCTGAAGTCTATTCTTTCCATGCAACGCCTATAGGTGTAATGTTAAAATCCGAAAATGTTTGGGGGACACGCCCCCCCATGTCCCCCTGTTGCGGAGCCCCTGCAGCTAGGGTCGTTGCTACACAGGCTGTATTGGCTGTATCAGGTCACAATGCAGCGGCGGGTCTACGGTTGGGCAAAATGGGCAATTCCCCCCCCCCCCCAACCGCCTAAAATCGGAGCAAAATTGACACATTTCCTGTTATAGAAGAAAATATGAGCGACTTTTACGAAGGAAAGTTAGCTTTAAATCAGCTATCAATGCATAAGCAAGCCAAATCCGATGCGTTTTCAGAATTGTGTGAGAATTTTTGGAATGTTGCCCCCCCCCCCCAACCACCCGTTCTGGATCTGTCAATGTCACAATGCGCTGTATGTGTGCATATGATGCAGTTGCATGTTGTTTGCAGTTATACATTAAGTAACACTGAACCGGATACGGGGATTGAGGCGGATCTGGGTGAGGGGTTGAACGTATGAATCTGGATGAACACTGTGGCCATGTCAAATGTGTCACCGCACTGTGAGCAAAAGTCACGAAGTCGAGCCATGAAATGACACTTCATGCCGCTACTGGTGGATCCAGGGGGGGGGGGCATCAGGGGCAAATCCCCCCGCAGGAATCTGGGGGGGAGGCATTAAATATAAGTATGCTCCCTCCCCGCCGCGCGTTCCCAATTTATCGTAAAATCGTAACAATTGTCTTTGCAGCAGTCAAAATCTAGCTATCCACAATCAAAAACCAGAAAATTTCGCGCCGTTCCGCGGCATGACATAACTTTCGCAATTGCTTATACAAATTTGGAAAATGGGAAAATGAATTCCATTAGGTAAGTGTCTGGCAGAGGCTCTCCTTGGCGGTAATTGCTGGCACTGGCGGATCCAGGGGACATCAGAGACAAATGCCACAGGAATCTGAGAAAGGCATTCAATACAAGTAGCCCCCCTCCCGCGCGTTCCCTGTACTGAACGTGAAAAACAATGATCTTAGGAGAAAACTTCATGAAAACGGAAGTTTTTCTCTCTCTCGAGTTATTAAATTTGAAGTTTGTATGTACCCCGCAGGGGGGGGGGGCAGAATTAGCCCCCCTCCCGGATTTTCTCAATAAATTGAAAACTATGATAGATATCAACGTCAAACTTTCAGTACCTCATGCTACATCCATTCTACGTCTTGTCACCGAATTCCAATTAAATTGATTTAGTATTGTGGGAAATAATGACGTTTTAATGACGCCATGACATGCCATTTTTTGTGTGGAAAAACGATAAATGTTTTAACAATCGTAGCAAATAGAGTTTTGAAGCAAATTGCAAATAAACAACGTCAAAAGAAAGAAAATGAAATTCTCTTCAAAATGGATATCTCGGAGTTTTGATTTCTGTTGTTTTTGATCCCCCCCCCCAACAAAAATAGAAGGAAAACAATGTTTTTTTAGAGAAAAAAATCAGAAAATAATTTTTTAAGTGAATTTCTTAAGCTCCAATACCAAAATAAGGCGACCAGCCAAAATCCTTGGAGAGAAAAATGGGGTACCTTTTTGCCACAAAAAGATGCCCCCTACGGTGAGAGGCTGGATCCGCCAGTACATGCCGCGGTACTTATACCTGGGGGCCGAATTTTCCCATACCAGGTTAGGTGGGCGCCACTTGAAGCGCTTTTACCACCCCTGCGCGTGACGTCATCCGAACTGAATACTTTGACTTATCAAACCATAATATTGACCATGCTAATAAGTTATTTGAAAGATGCTGCCATCTCCTTAATACAAAATATATTTGTGCTTTTTACACTATGCTCGCTGCAACGAGTTGTGAACAGCTTTAGAAGGCGTTAGTCTCTACTTGTTCAGCTCAGCATTCGTACTGTGTGCATTGTACATCTGGTATTATTCCATTGGGAGTTCCCTACACCGATTACATGTCAAGAGTTCATCGACAGAAGGCAACTGGAACTGATATATCAAAGAATACGGAGAAAAAGCCCCTTCACAGCTTTATACACAGAGCAATTTGTTGTCATAGCGAGAGAGGCCATTGGCTACCGGCAGCAATTCATGCGATGGCTACAGGAGCGTACTCACGAAAACAGAGGCGGTTTACAGGCAATGGTTCTGACCTAAAGATGGGGAGCTGCTGAAGTACTTGTATTGTTGTTACGAGTAGGTGTATTTTCGTCGCAGAAATGAGCGCCACCGTACCAGCGATGATGCTGATGGCTCTCATTATAAGACAACACCCGGCGGCTCTATTGCTTCGCAGAGCGCGACTTAACCTTCTGGAACGCCATTAAACCGACGATTCCATTTTCAGCCGCACTACGCCGCAATAACATCCTAAAGGTGAAACATTCGTATTCATTAATACTCGGCCAGGATCGGGCCACGTCAAATCCAGCAGCAGGGCCCAGGAGCACGGCTCGACTGCAGCAGACCGTGTGGATCGTGCGGCGGGACCGGGGAGGTGGTGCCGGTCGAGAGGGAACCGTGGAGGTGGCGACGGTCGAGACGGGACCGGGGAGGTGGTGGCGGTCGAGAGGGAACCGGGGAGGTGGCGACGGTCGAGACGGGACCGGGGAGGTGGTGGCGGTCGAGAGGGAACCGGGGAGGTGGCGGCGGTCGAGACGGGACCGGGGAGGTGGCGGCGGTCGAGAGGGAACCGGGGAGGTGGCGGCGGTCGAGAGAGAACCGGGGAGGTGGCGGCGGTCGAGACGGGACCGGAGAGGTGGCGGGACCGGGGAGGTGGCGGTGGTCGAGACGGGACCGGGGAGGTGGCGGCGGTCGAGAGGGAACCGGGGAGGTGGCGGCGGCGGAGGTGGGACCGTGGAGGTGGTGGCGGTCGAGACGGTACCGGGGAGGTGGCGGCGGTCGAGACGGGACCGTGTAGGTGGCGGCGGTCGAGACGGGACCGGGGAGGTGGCGGCGGCGGAGGTGGGACCGGGGAGGTGGCGGCGGTCGAGGCGGGACCGGGGAGATGGCGGGACCGGGGAGGTGGCGGCGGTCGAGGTGAGACCGGGGAGGTGGCAGCGGTCGAGACGGGACCGGGGAAGTGGCGGGACCGGGAGGTGGCGGGGACCGGGGAGGTGGCGGCGGTCGAGGCGGCACCGGCCCTGTGATATCCGGCGGTGGCGGCGGTGGCGCTGAGGTGCGTGCGGTGTGTTCTTGTGCGTGTCGGCAGCGGTACCGGTCCGACAACACCGCTCGTGACGCCATGGCAGCCCGGCAGAACCACAGACCAGCTGTTGGCGCCCCGCAGAGCACCGCCGGGCGCAGCTGACGAACCGCGGCCCGACGGGAATCATGACAGAGGGAACCGCAGCCCGACGGGGGCTTACTGTGGTTGCCTGCTGACGGCCTGCTGACGATCTGCTGATACAGACAACCTGCTGACGATCTGCTGACGACCTGCTGACGACCTGCTGACGATCTGCTGATACAGACAACCTGCTGACGATCTGCTGACGACCTGCTGACGATCTGCTGATACAGACAACCTGCTGACGATCTGCTGACGACCTGCTGACGGCCTGCTGACGACCTGCTGACGACCTGCTGATACAGACAACCTGCTGACGGCCTACTGACGACCTGCTGACGATCTGCTGACGATCTGCTGACGGCCTGCTGACGGCCTGCTGACGACCTGCTGATACAGACAACCTGCTGACGACCTGCTGATACAGACAACCTGCTGACGACCTGCTGACGATCTGCTGATACAGACAACCTGCTGACGACCTGCTGACGACCTGCTGACGATCTGCTGATACAGACAACCTGCTGACGACCTGCTGACGACCTGCTGACGACCTGCTGACGATCTGCTGATACAGACAACCTGCTGACGACCTGCTGACGACCTGCTGACGATCTGCTGATACAGACAACCTGCTGACGACCTGCTGACGACCTGCTGACGACCTGCTGACGATCTGCTGATACAGACAACCTGCTGACGACCTGCTGACGACCTGCTGACGATCTGCTGATACAGACAACCTGCTGACGACCTGCTGACGACCTGCTGACGATCTGCTGATACAGACAACCTGCTAACGGCCTGCTGACGACCTGCTGATACAGACAACCTGCTGACGACCTGCTGACGATCTGCTGATACAGACAACCTGCTGACGACCTGCTGACGATCTGCTGATACAGACAACCTGCTGACGACCTGCTGACGACCTGCTGACGATCTGCTGATACAGACAACCTGCTGACGACCTGCTGACGACCTGCTGACGACCTGCTGACGATCTGCTGATACAGACAACCTGCTGACGACCTGCTGACGACCTGCTGATACAGACAACCTGCTGACGACCTGCTGACGACCTGCTGACGATCTGCTGATACAGACAACCTGCTGACGACCTGCTGACGACCTGCTGACGACCTGCTGATACAGACAACCTGCTGACGACCTGCTGACGATCTGCTGATACAGACAACCTGCTGACGACCTGCTGACGATCTGCTGATACAGACAACCTGCTGACGACCTGCTGACGACCTGCTGACGATCTGCTGATACAGACAACCTGCTGACGACCTGCTGACGACCTGCTGATACAGACAACCTGCTGACGACCTGCTGACGACCTGCTGACGATCTGCTGATACAGACAACCTGCTGACGACCTGCTGACGACCTGCTGACGACCTGCTGATACAGACAACCTGCTGACGACCTGCTGACGATCTGCTGATACAGACAACCTGCTGACGACCTGCTGACGATCTGCTGATACAGACAACCTGCTGACGACCTGCTGACGACCTGCTGACGATCTGCTGATACAGACAACCTGCTGACGACCTGCTGACGATCTGCTGATACAGACAACCTGCTGACGACCTGCTGACGACCTGCTGATACAGACAACCTGCTGACGGCCTGCTGACGACCTGCTGACGACCTGCTGATACAGACAACCTGCTGACGACCTGCTGACGACCTGCTGACGACCTGCTGATACAGACAACCTGCTGACGGCCTGCTGACGGCCTGATGACGGCCTGCTGATACAGACAACCTGCTGACGGCCTGCTGACGACTTGCTGATGCTGCTGATGATAACCTGCAGACGACCTGCTGATGCAGACAACCTGCTAACGGCCTGCTGACGACCTACTGATACAGACAACCTGCTGACGGCCTGCTGAAAACCTACTGACGATCTACTGACAGACCACTGGTTATCATATCATATATTTCGGAACACATCCATAAAATGGGTTTTCAGTTTTCCACGTAAAATAACATAGATGTAAAAACATATCGCCCACGCATTAAATGATGCACATCAACCCTCAAGATGCACACAATGCAAGTTTAAAGAACATCATTGAGACACGTTTTAAAAATAGCCAAAGTGAGTGAAGCCCTCACATTCAGCGGCAAATCATTCCACGCTCTGATGGCTCGGATGAAAAACGAGCGCCTGGCGAACTCAGTGCGTGCGCGCGGCACCTCTAGCTGCCCATCACTGGTAGCCCTGGTTTTTCCTCGTGGATGCATCGGAGCGACTGATGATCCGTGAACAGAGCAGTCCGGGGGCGTTCTCGACATGAGTGAGTTTATACATGGCGTACAAGTCTCGTTCGATAACCATATAATTTATCGCACGCCAGCCAAGTTTACGCAGTGTGCCAGATACTCACTCGCGGTACCCCAGGCCAGGGACAACGCGAGCGCCAAAGTTAATGCACTTCTGCAGCCTACGTTTTTGGGTTTGAGTACAGCCTCCCCATACACACATGCAGTACTGCAAATGAGGAAACACAAGCGCCTCCACCAGCAGTCGCTTCGTTTCACGCGGCAAGCGACGCTGCATTCTTGCGAGCCCGATCAAAACACAGTAACAGCGTCGGGTGATGCGGCTATGTGTTGTTCCCACGTCAGGACACCCAGAATCTTCACCGACTGCACTGGAATGATTTCAGAATTTCCGAATTGTATCGTAAAGTTAAAGAGTCCATGTTTTGGCGCGGGGATTTTAGAACAAGTAGGTCAGTTTTCGTAGGGTTGCGCTAAGTTCAATCTGTCAAGTTCAATCGGCTAAGTTCAATCTGTTTTTGGTGAACCAAAGAATCAAGCAATCGACACATTTTCCTCAACGCGCCGTTTCAATTCTGGGAGGTTTCCTGGCGAGTCGGAATCCAGAAACTGGGCGTTATCGGCGTACAGTACCATCTGTCCGTGCGGTATATGTTGTGACAAGTCATTAGTAAATACGAAGTATAGCACTGGGCCCAAGATCGATCCCTGCACCACTCCATGGGTTACCGGCAGCTCGACACCTGTTCCGCCTCTAACAGATTGAGTGCGACCGGAAAGCCACGCACGGAACCACCTGTCATCGATGCCATACCACCCCAGCTTCTCCAGGAGACGGCCGTGCTCGACGCTGTCAAAAGCCTTTGAAGTGTCTGCAGTGACGAGTGACGTCACACGCCCACCATCAATGCTGTCGGTTATGTAACTGACAGCGTCGAGCAGGGCCGCCTCCGTGGATAGGCCGGGGCGGAATCCGTACTGCTGTGGACATATGATATGATGACTGGTCAGGTAGTTCATCAGCTGGGTGCACACAGCACGTTCACACAGTTTCGCGACCACAGACAGCACTGAAATTGGCCTATAATTGCTGGGGTCACTCTTGTCACCACTCTTGTATAGGGGGACAACGGTTGCAGCTCGCCAGGACGGGGGTAACTCGGAGTGGGTGATACTGCTGTTGATCACATGCACGAGGTGTGGCCCACCACGGGAAAGCCATCCGCAGCATGGCGATCGTGATGCCATCGTCTCCGCTTGCTTTGGACGCGCTCATGCGCTGGAGTGCCGCAGACAGCTCCGGTAGAGTTGCCGGCCGGGGGCTGAACGCGCCACTGATAACTCTGCGGACGCGGCCGAAGGTCTCCCCGGCGTCTGCAGCAGCCAGGCTCTCCGCGACTGTCGAGCCAACTTCGGCGAAATAGCGGCTCAGCCGGTCAGCCAGCCAGGCTGCTGGCTTGCAGGGTTATGATGACTCGGCCGGGGCTGGTTATAACTGCTGACAAGTTCTGACGACCGCTGACACTATTGATGACGAGTCGACGACTGCTGAAACTGCTGACGACTGTCCGTTTCCATGCCTTCCGCCGACCGGCCTCATACTGCCGACTCCATGTGTACAGCGGACAGCCTGAAGCATGACCCAGCCAAACTAGGGTTGCGAGGACTGTCAAGGTGCCATTGACAGACACAGCGACTCCGTCCGGGTCATGGAGGCATCGCCATACTACGCAGGATGGTGCCACACGATGCCACATGATGCCACACGATGCCACACGATGCAACACGATGCCACATGATGCCACACGATGCAACACGATGCCACTCGATGTCACACGATGCCACTCGATGCCACTCGATGCCACACGATGCCACACGATGCAACACGATGCCACTCGATGTCATACGATGCCACTCGATGCCACACGATGCCACTCGATGCCTCCGGAAACAGATCAGACTACTAATGAGCGGATTAGGCCGAAAATAGTCCGACAGGGTCACAGGCGGGATTGGGCACACCGGACAAGGACTGCCAGGGTCACAATGACGGGCAGCTCGACTCCGCCCCAGGTCATGGAGGCACACTACGCAGGACCCCGGCGGGACGGAGGCGGAGAGACGGACAGTCCAGGGTCGCCAGGGGTCACAGAGGTTACACGGGGACCGCGCAGATGCCCGGCGGGGCGGGGCCAGAGTGGCGGACGGTCCATGGTTGCCCGGGTCACGGAGGTCACACGGGGGTCGATGCCGACTCCCAGAGGGGCCGGGCCAGAGTGGTGGACGATCCATGGTCGCCCGGGTCACGGAGGTCACACGGGGGTCGATGCCGACTCCCAGCGGCGTTTGCACGCTGCACTCCCCCTGAATCTGTGTCAAGAGCAGCAGGGGCAGCAGGGGCAGCGCCTGCATTGTGCAATGGCCCATGCAAATTCTGCGTGGGAGGGACGGCACACGGCTGCCACCCCCGTGACATCTGCGTCATGGTGGGTAATAGGAGCTTTGTGTCAAATGACGCGGGTGTTCGTCCTGCCCCTGAATTACTGCCGATTCAATGACGGCGATCCAGAAAAATGGCGTCCATGCACGCTATCGCGAAAAGAGATACTGGTGAAGCTATCAACTGCTGTTAAGGAAAAGCTTTTAGAGCGGCGTTGATGGGGTGCTAGCGCTGAGCTTTACCTAGCGAAATGCTGCCACTTTACTGCTGAGCTTTACTTAGTGAAATGCTGCCACTATCTTTGGGAGGCGCCCTGAGTAACACAATAGTTTAGCATTTGTCGTTGATTGGTGCCCTTGGCCCTGCAGGCTGCATGAAGGAGTGGCGATTGATCCTATGAGTATATTCAAAGGGGGACTATTTTTATTTCATATCCGCTTTTACTGCTGTGTTGTGATTACATATTTGAACCTAGCGTATAAGACCCATACAGTATAGCCCAGTCTAATGTTATGATTGTTATGTCTTTAGAAGAGGTATAAAGGCGACTTCCCTGTCAGAGTATACCTTCGTCGTAACCATATTTTAGCATTTAGTTTTAATCTTATGTTCATGTTCATGAAGAAGCGAGTTTATTACCTGCTGCTCGACATTGAAATCCAGGTAAGATGAATGCAGATTGCATGTAGGCATCGACTAAGTGCATTTTAAGTGCATTTTCCCTTCCACGTTATAATGCACGGAACAGAACAGAACAGCATGGTGGACTACGCCCACCTGACTACGGTGGACTACGTGGTGGACTACGTGGTGACTGGTGACTATGGTGGACTACGCCCACCTGACGCAAATTGTAGTGCACTGTTTCTAAAACAATAAACATGAAATGGATCAATCCGCAGAGTTCTGAGTCAATCCAAATACAATTCAGTCTGGATACATTTCCAGTTTCATTATACGCCTCTCAAGCACGTATGAAGTCCAATACCATGTAGGTACTCGGTTACCGAATGTTGTATTTACTAAACCCCAATTACCTAAAGCAATTTCCATGACTTAGATACTTGGTTAGAATGGTGCTTCTAAGGACACAAACAGTTGGTTGTGTGGTGTATTTTGTCGTTAAATAATTATTTGTTTTAAACACGAGGACAAATAAATCCATTCCTAACCCAAACTGTTGCCTTTTTTCTCATTCAGTTCGATCCAACTCCATTGAATTGGATTTGATCATGGATAAATTGAATCAATCCATTCCATTTCATAACATAAGCATACAAATTGAGCCCAAATCACATCATCACTTTATTCCGCCACATCATATCACCATATCACATCACATCATACAACATCACGATAAACTGCGCCACATCACATCATATCAGCTCACATCAAATCAACTCATCTCAACTGTCTTCTCCTCACGTCATGGCATGCTTACATTATATCATATTTCCCTATGACGTATCCTGTCACGTCACGTCACGTCACGTCACATCTAATCCCATCACGTCACGTCACGGCCTTCGGGGTCGTGCTCAGCTGCCGGCGCTTCTTCTCGTCACGGTGTAGTGCGGGTGGCCTGCTCGGGGCCCGCTAGCCGGCGGCATGCGCATGGTGGCTCCGAGCGGTAAACATGGCATGTCACGGTAGGATACTCTCGTCACGTAACGATGTTTTGTTCCGCGTGACCTACGGGATCCAAGGAGTGTCAAAGTTGAAGGTAGAGCCAATATTATCAGCTCTTCATAGGTAAAATCGGGCAGCTAATGCAATAGTCTCCTAGTTAGTTCCAAGGAGACCACCTGATTGGGCCGGGTGATGGTCAACAGATCACTCGGCGTCAGTAGATCACTCGGCGTCAGCTGATCACTCGGCGTCAGCTGATCACTCTGCGTCAGCTGATCACTCGGCGTCAGCAGATCACTCGGCGTCAGCAGATCACTCGGCGTCAGCTGATCACTCGGCGTCAGCAGATCACTCTGCGTCAGCAGATCACTCGGCGTTAGAGAATCACTCGGCGTCAGCAGATCACTCGGCGTTAGCAGATCACTCGGCGTCAGCAGATCACTCTGCGTCAGCAGATCACTCGGCGTTAGAGAATCACTCTGCGTCAGCTGATCACTCGGCGTCAGCAGATCACTCGGCGTTAGAGAATCACTCGGCGTCAGCAGATCACTCGGCGTCAGCAGATCACTCGGCGTCAGCAGATCACTCGGCGTCAGCTGATCACTCGGCGTCAGCAGATCACTCGGCGTCAGCTGATCACTCGGCGTCAGCAGATCACTCTGCGTCAGCTGATCACTCGGCGTCAGCAGATCACTCGGCGTTAGAGAATCACTCGGCGTCAGCTGATCACTCGGCGTCAGCAGATCACTCGGCGTTAGAGAATCACTCGGCGTCAGCAGATCACTCGGCGTCAGCAGATCACTCGGCGTCAGCAGATCACTCGGCGTCAGCAGATCACTCGGCGTCAGCAGATCACTCGGCGTCAGCAGATCACTCGGCGTCAGCTGATCACTCGGCGTCAGCTGATCACTCGGCGTCAGCAGATCACTCGGCGTCAGCAGATCACTCGGCGTCAGCAGATCACTCGGCGTCAGCAGATCACTCGGCGTCAGCTGATCACTCTGCGTCAGCAGATCACTCGGCGTCAGCAGATCACTCGGCGTCAGCAGATCACTCGGCGTCAGCTGATCACTCGGCGTCAGCTGATCACTCGGCGTCAGCAGATCACTCGGCGTCAGCAGATCACTCGGCGTCAGCAGATCACTCGGCATCAGCAGATCACTCGGCGTCAGCAGATCACTCGGCGTCAGCAGATCACTCGGCGTCAGCAGATCACTCGGCGTCAGCTGATCACTCGGCGTCAGCAGATCACTCGGCGTCAGCAGATCACTCGGCGTCAGCTGATCACTCGGCGTCAGCTGATCACTCGGCGTCAGCAGATCACTCGGCGTCAGCTGATCACTCGGCGTCAGCAGATCACTCGGCGTCAGCAGATCACTCGGCGTCAGCAGATCACTCGGCGTCAGCTGATCACTCGGCGTCAGCAGATCACTCGGCGTCAGCAGATCACTCGGCGTCAGCAGATCACTCGGCGTCAGCAGATCACTCGGCGTCAGCAGATCACTCGGCGTTAGAGAATCACTCGGCGTCAGCAGATCACTCGGCGTCAGCAGATCACTCGGCGTTAGAGAATCACTCGGCGTCAGCAGATCACTCGGCGTTAGAGAATCACTCGGCGTCAGCAGATCACTCTGCGTCAGCTGATCACTCGGCGTCAGCAGATCACTCGGCGTCAGCAGATCACTCGGCGTTAGAGAATCACTCGGCGTCAGCAGATCACTCGGCGTTAGAGAATCACTCGGCGTCAGCAGATCACTCTGCGTCAGCTGATCACTCGGCGTCAGCAGATCACTCGGCGTCAGCAGATCACTCGGCGTTAGAGAATCACTCGGCGTCAGCAGATCACTCGGCGTCAGCAGATCACTCGGCGTCAGCTGATCACTCGGCGTCAGCAGATCACTCGGCGTCAGCTGATCACCCGGCGTCAGCAGATCACTCGGCGTTAGCTGATCACTCGGCGTCAGTAGATCACTCGGCGTTAGCAGATCACTCGGCGTCAGCTGATCACTCGGCGTCAGCAGATCACTCGGCGTCAGCAGATCACTCGGCGTTAGAGAATCACTCGGCATACTGATGGCAAACCAACTTACTGGACTGAAATGGAATGGAATAGACGGGACGGGACGGGACGGGACGGGACGGGACGGGACGGGACGGGACGGGACGGGACGGGACGGGACGGGACGGGACGGGACGAGACGGGACGAGACGAGACGGGACGGGACGGGACGGGACGGGACTGGACTGGACTGGACTGGACTGGATTGGACTGGACTGGACTGGACTGGACTGGACTGGCTGCCTGGCGCCTGCCCCTCCTGGCACGTGGCTCATCTCAAGTGAAGGTCTTCATGGCCGCCGGGACTCTGCCTGCTCCCCGACGGCAGCTCAGTGAAGGGCCCCTGTACAGATTAATGACCACCGGACTCGCCTCGGTCCAGCGCCACCACCGCACAGAGGCGGCACGTGCCGGCCGCTTAATGGCCCCACTGCCGCCGCCGGACCGGTCATTGCCGCTCGAGTTAGCCCACTGAATGGCGAGAGGGCACGGCGGCGACGGTGTCGGAGCCCGCCTCCCGTACCGCCGCGCCGCGCCGGGCCGGCGCCTCTCTCCCACATCACGACGGCCGGCCCGAACGCCGGGCAACGGGAGCCGTAATGACAGGTTTACCGGCCCCTATCTCAGGAGCGGCCCCCACTGGGCCGCGCAGTCGCGGGCATAGTGTGGCCCGAAGACACAGTCCGGTGGCGTTAACGAGCCGTGTCGACCGTCAGCGGCTCGAGCGCCGCCCCGGGCTGGTCAGGCGGAGGAGGGGGCGGCCAGTCTCCGCCGCCAGGGGCCGAATCGGTCGGTCAGGTCACGACCGCTGGGTCACGGCGGGTAATGAAGCGGCGGCTGCTGGTGAAAGGTGTTCCCGTCCGGCAGACAGCGCTGGGCAGCCGAAACAAGGTGTTCCCGTCCGGCAGACAGCGCTGGGCAGCCGAAACAAGGTGTTCCCGTCCGGCAGACAGCGCTGGGCAGCCGAAACAAGGTGTTCCCGTCCGGCAGACAGCGCTGGGCAGCCGAAACAAGGTGTTCCCGTCCGGCAGACAGCGCTGGGCAGCCGAAACAAGGTGTTCCCGTCCGGCAGACAGCGCTGGGCAGCCGAAACAAGGTGTTCCCGTCCGGCAGACAGCGCTGGGCAGCCGAAACAAGGTGTTCCCGTCCGGCAGACAGCGCTGGGCAGCCGAAACAAGGTGTTCCCGTCCGGCAGACAGCGCTGGGCAGCCGAAACAAGGTGTTCCCGTCCGGCAGACAGCGCTGGGCAGCCGAAACAAGGTGTTCCCGTCCGGCAGACAGCGCTGGGCAGCCGAAACAAGGTGTTCCCGTCCGGCAGACAGCGCTGGGCAGCCGAAACAAGGTGTTCCCGTCCGGCAGACAGCGCTGGGCAGCCGAAACAAGGTGTTCCCGTCCGGCAGACAGCGCTGGGCAGCCGAAACAAGGTGTTCCCGTCCGGCAGACAGCGCTGGGCAGCCGAAACAAGGTGTTCCCGTCCGGCAGACAGCGCTGGCCAGCCGAAACAAGGTGTTCCCGTCCGGCAGACAGCGCTGGCCAGCCGAAACAAGGTGTTCCCGTCCGGCAGACAGCGCTGGGCAGCCGAAACAAGGTGTTCCCGTCCGGCAGACAGCGCTGGGCAGCCGAAACAAGGTGTTCCCGTCCGGCAGACAGCGCTGGGCAGCCGAAACAAGGTGTTCCCGTCCGGCAGACAGCGCTGGGCAGCCGAAACAAGGTGTTCCCGTCCGGCAGACAGCGCTGGCCAGCCGAAACAAGGTGTTCCCGTCCGGCAGACAGCGCTGGCCAGCCGAAACAAGGTGTTCCCGTCCGGCAGACAGCGCTGGGCAGCCGAAACAAGGTGTTCCCGTCCGGCAGACAGCGCTGGGCAGCCGAAACAAGGTGTTCCCGTCCGGCAGACAGCGCTGGGCAGCCGAAACAAGGTGTTCCCGTCCGGCAGACAGCGCTGGGCAGCCGAAACAAGGTGTTCCCGTCCGGCAGACAGCGCTGGGCAGCCGAAACAAGGTGTTCCCGTCCGGCAGACAGCGCTGGCCAGCCGAAACAAGGTGTTCCCGTCCGGCAGACAGCGCTGGGCAGCCGAAACAAGGTGTTCCCGTCCGGCAGACAGCGCTGGGCAGCCGAAACAAGGTGTTCCCGTCCGGCAGACAGCGCTGGGCAGCCGAAACAAGGTGTTCCCGTCCGGCAGACAGCGCTGGGCAGCCGAAACAAGGTGTTCCCGTCCGGCAGACAGCGCTGGGCAGCCGAAACAAGGTGTTCCCGTCCGGCAGACAGCGCTGGGCAGCCGAAACAAGGTGTTCCCGTCCGGCAGACAGCGCTGGGCAGCCGAAACAAGGTGTTCCCGTCCGGCAGACAGCGCTGGGCAGCCGAAACAAGGTGTTCCCGTCCGGCAGACAGCGCTGGGCAGCCGAAACAAGGTGTTCCCGTCCGGCAGACAGCGCTGGGCAGCCGAAACAAGGTGTTCCCGTCCGGCAGACAGCGCTGGGCAGCCGAAACAAGGTGTTCCCGTCCGGCAGACAGCGCTGGGCAGCCGAAACAAGGTGTTCCCGTCCGGCAGACAGCGCTGGCCAGCCGAAACAAGGTGTTCCCGTCCGGCAGACAGCGCTGGCCAGCCGAAACAAGGTGTTCCCGTCCGGCAGACAGCGCTGGGCAGCCGAAACAAGGTGTTCCCGTCCGGCAGACAGCGCTGGGCAGCCGAAACAAGGTGTTCCCGTCCGGCAGACAGCGCTGGGCAGCCGAAACAAGGTGTTCCCGTCCGGCAGACAGCGCTGGGCAGCCGAAACAAGGTGTTCCCGTCCGGCAGACAGCGCTGGGCAGCCGAAACA
>JAXIVJ010014908.1:0-33107 GCA_036785665.1 Chirona hameri
ATATATATATATATATATATATATATATATATATATATAAATATATATATATATATATATATAATATATATATATATATATATATATATATATATATATATATATATATATATATATATATATATATAAATATATATATATATATATATATATATATATATATATATATATATATCCCGCTTAAGCAAAAGTCAAGGTCAAGGTCAGCTCACAAAAGGTCAATATGCGCTAAAGATCTACGAGAGTCACACGATGCATGTTTTCTGGATTAGGGTTATTTTATGAATTGTCCCATCCTGAATTTTCGTAGAATTTCGATAGTAGTCATTTTACCACCCGACCTCATGTAAGAACCGATAAATTACCGAGTACCGATACATTCTACTTAAAGGAAATAGTTCACCTTGAATTTTTATCTCCAAAACACGATTTAGTTATATTTTTAATACAATTTCTTTTTATATTGCCAAAAATGGCCTTATATCGCGCCGATTCAGGGACAGAAGGCCGTAAATTATTATTGCTCATCAAAACTATATGCATACTCTCTGAGTCAGGGTCCTGACGTCACGCGAATTAAACGCGAAAAAAATGGCTCATCCAATCATATTCGAAAGTAGTCGCGTAAGGGTAGACTCGCATTAGAGATGTGCAACCGGCGGCCGGCGGTTCGCTTGCTAGCACCAGCTGCAAGCTGATTGGGTGATGGTATAGCATCTGCCCGGGCTAGATCCAGACCACATTCTTTCGCCAGCACCGCATTCCTTCGCCAAAAAAAATGACATATATTCGGCTGGAGTCTTTTCAGTCAAGAAAACTTGCAGATAGGAGTTTCCCAACACGGGCTACAAAACTGCTATCTCAGTTAAAACTAATGTTGAAGGTGAACTATTTCCTTTAAACCCGCGCCGTGCCGGGGGGGGGGGGGGCATTTAGACGCCCACCCCCCTAAGGGTTTCCGAGGATAGCGAAAAACGACGGCGCTGCGTGCCGCCGTTTTTGCACAGCTGTTAAGACATTAATTGCCCACATATTTTTACGTAATTCTTGACTACGGGTCATCTCAGGTCAGGTCACCAGGCCAGGTCACGTGACCCCAACTCCAAAAAAGTGTGCGGTCGTACATACCACAGCCACAGTTTTTTGCCGATCGAATTAGTACTTACAGGATTTCATAAGGGCAATGGTACATACAATTCGTTTATCTCGGATTTGTTTTGTTGTATATCGGTGACCTAAGGTCGGGTCAATTTCGTGACCTCCCCATTATAAGTCAATGGGAAAATATTAAAATGCTTCCTTTTCTGATGATACGCATGATATCGGCCCAATTCTTTCTGGATCATGTTATTATAGGTCATTCTTGAAGACCCGAGTGCCATTTTGTTCAGTGACCCTAGAGGGTCAGCCGAGGTCATCCGAGGTCACCAACACTGTTCTGTCAATAACTCTCGACAAAATCAAGCTAAAGCAGTGAAACTGCACCAATGTGTTTGTATCGTCGAGACACGTCTCCCAATGTGCAACATGATCTAATTGGGTCACCACCTGACCTTGACCTGAGGTCAAATTTTGAAGATGACCTAACCTGGTCATCATGAATATGATTCGAAGCGTCTTGATGATACAAACACGATGACGTTCAAAATTATTATATTATCTTAATTAGTAAAAAGTTATTTGTGAAAACTGTTTTGCTAAAAAATAGCATTTTTACATTTGATGAGCTCTCTGGAACCTAAATATTAACCTTAACTCAATCTGAGGATGCCATAGTTAGCGGTTGCAATTTTCTTTCCATTGCTTTTTTCCGTTTGTTCCTAGCTAGTATCAATCCTGTGATATATGGAGGTTCTGGAGCGAAGTCCTAAAACTGGAAAATTTGACCTTTGATGACTTCTGGTGACCTCAATATTAACCTGAGAAAAAAATGTTTGAAATAGTTTCAAAATGCATTTTGACGAGCTTTTCCAGCCTCTGCCATGCAATTTGTATGATATTTCATCAACATCAACTAATTTGCACTTGTTTCAACCCATGTAACTTCTTCATACTTGAGGCAGTTAGGAAGAAACCATAAAGATCGCATTTCCGTATTATCTCCAAATGTCGCCGCAGAATCTTCCCAAAACCGTGCCTCTGTTCAAGTTAAGAACAATTTTTTTTTGACTCCATATGTGGAAATTTATTTGAGGAAAAGTCCCAAAATTTCATGGGCCTGCTCCCAGTCGTTCTGGAGATATCCTGCGAAAAACATGAGGGGGCGGAATCCCCCCCCCTGTTACAAATAGGGTTAAGTCCGATCGGGTCGGCCTACAGCTCGTAGCCATTAAGTCCGATCGGGTCGGCCAAATATACGCTCGTAGCATTAAGACAAAGGACATATTTCGGCATCTTCACTGATCGTAAGTTTACTTACAAATTACGCATTCAACGTTGAACAGAATGATACAAAAGCGATTGATAAAAAGCAAAAGCAATTAATATGTCGCGTTTCCTTAGTGGAGAGGAAACACCGATCATGAACTCCGAAAAAGTATATAAACTTCCAATTTGGAATTAGGGAATAATTTTATTTAATTCTTAAATTTAGATCACATAATTTTTATACCATAACGGTATAGCCTAATAAATTGTTGCAAAAAGGTCAGTATTTCCCTTTAACCCTCACCCGGGTAAGGGGATGGATACCCCCCCTCGGTTTTTCAGGAATAACTCGCGTAGTTTTCAACCGATTGCGATGAAACTTCAGTACCTTACTGTTGAACAACTTGAAACCTACTCTACAAAGATCACTTCTAACCCCACATGATCCGTGACCTATGGCCTGTTTCTCAAGGTCATCTCAGACGCAACTGGCGTCCCGCAGTATCAATGCTTGTAACTTGTGCAGTTTTCGAGTGTTTGCTGTTCAGGAGCATATGCACAGGTGTTTCCAGGTGGCAGGTGTGGTTTCCACTGAGGTTGTGACCACGATTGACCTTTTTAGAGGTCAACCGAGGTCATTGACCTCCGATGACCACAGATGATTTGTTTGAGCTTCTGGCGGTTTCTAGGACATTTTGTGACGCTAATTTCAAATTTGGGATTCAATTTTACATAATTATATGTTCCACTAGGGTCATGCGCTTCCACAGGTCAACCGAGGTCAATGAACCTCAGATGACCTGACATGACCTTTTTGGAATTTGGGCAGTTTCTAGGACATTTTGTGACGCTGATTACGAATTTGGCACCCATTAAGCATTATGATCGCTCATTCACGATTCTAGCTCGATAAAATTCACTTTATACGCATTTTCAATTTTGATTGACATTTGGGTCATTGACATGGCCTCAAAGGTGACCTAATGACCCAAGACCTTAAATCGGGTATCAGGGGCTTCTTCTCGTCACAAGCAACACGCTCGTCTTTGAATCGAAGCTCTAGCTCAATTAGGGGTGAAACACTAAGGGGGGGGGGGGGTCGTACCCCCCACCCCTCCTACCCGAACACGTATTGATTTTGCCCTACCCGGGCGAGGGTTAAAGAAATGAGCGTTTTGTTCATTAATGCGCATGCATTCCTTACACATCTCAACATAGGAAAACAGCGACATTTTCTTCAGAGAAAATACAATAAAATAAAGAAAACTTCATAAACCCACCAGTCTCAGGGGAGGTGTCGGGTCGTTTGTCCAGACACAGCACTATTATTCCGCTCGAGCGACCAAAGTTCGGTCTCACCGGCATGCATTCTGAATAGAGCTTAATGCTCATATATTGTCGCCTGAAATGTGCTATTTTCATTAGAACATGAGCTTTGCTTAATAGCTGGTGCTGATGACCACGGCTGAAGAAAGAAATCGGTTCTGTCCTGAGGTTTGTAAATAACTTTTGTATTTTCCAAATATATTTCTGCCTTACTTGGAAGGATTTCCTATTGCTTGCGCTTCTCACGTGGAAGTGGAAATATATCCAAAAGCGAAAGGTGTCCGGCTTTTCATTTCGTCTGATTAACAACACACTACACCCAAGGATCCCTGCAGTCACCATAGCGAGATGGCACAAATTCCACAAATATGAACTGCAGACTAAGATCTACAACAGATGCTGGACAGATATGTTGGTACTCACGATGCTGGACAGATATGTTGGTACTCACGATGCTGGACAGATATGTTGGTACTCACGATGCTGGACAGATATGTTGGTACTCACGATGCTGGACAGATATGTTGGTACTGACGATGCTGGACAGATATTTTGGTACTCACGGTGCTGGACAGATATGTTGGTACTCACGGTGCTGGACAGATATGTTGGTACTCACGATGCTGGACAGATATGTTGGTACTCACGATGCTGGACAGATATGTTGGTACTCACGATGCTGGACAGATATGTTGGTACTCACGATGCTGGACAGATATGTTGGTACTCACACGCCCCAGTTTGTGTCGCAGAACCCTCGTTTGTTCCGGCCGGCAGGATCTTCTTCGGCCATGTCCGCCTTCATCTGACCTTGACCTTGACCTTCAGCGGAGCGGCGACCCCGGGTCAGCTTCGCGAACAGGCCGCCGCTGTGTTGCCTGAAACGGGATGGGGTTCATTCAGCGCATTTTTAATTTACATAAGAATATTTCAGCAGAGACATCAGATAGTGCACTCAGATTGTAGTACTTCTAGGAAATATGCGAAACACTCGCCTTTGCATTTGAGATATTTAACTGATATTGTCCCTCACATTCCCTCCTTCTTTTCTTTTATTTTTATCTCCCCATTCTCCATCACCCAACCTCTCTTTCTTCTTCTCTTTCTTCTTCTCACTTTCTTTTTCTCTCTCCCTCTCTCCAGTTCCCTTTCTTTTCCTATCTCCCTCTCCCCCTCTTTCCAGCTCCATTTATTTCCTCTATCCCTCTCCTCCCCTCTCTCTTCCTCTCCCTCTACATTCTTCTCACCCACTTCACCCACCGCATACCTCCATGTCATTGTGCCATTCCATGCATAATGCACAATGGGAGATGTGTCCGTCCCTATTCAACGCTCTAACAGTCAAAGGTCACAGAGGTCAGCTGCTGGGGCGCGGCGTACCTAACTCGGAGCTCTCCGACTCTGTGCTGCATGGGTGGCGGAAGTGGCCTCGCCCAGTGGAATGTGTGACTGGTGCGACGGGGGCGGTCAGGGGTGTCGTTTTACGAACATGATTGGTAGGGTCCAACCGCTCCACCGAAACCTATAGGCTATAACCTACCCTCAATTTGAGCTTCGCCTCGGATTCCAGGCACTGTATTTTGAGCTCCAGCCTCCAATCATTTTATAATACAAAATCAACAAGCTACATTTTGGTCACTGCAACAACATCATCGGATTTAAATATCGTCACGGATACGCATTTCGCGGGTAAAGGGGGAGGAAATGTTACCCTTTCGTCCATTCCTGAGACGCACAGCCTTTTGTCACATGGTGACCGGCTCAAGAGCAACTTTTCGATAAAACCGACACCCAGCCCAGACCGGCACAGCAGTACGCAGATGTAGGTCCAGCATGGCATATTTAGTGTTTTTAACGGGGTAAAGGCCACGCATTAATATTTAAGTAAGTGCATTAAATGAGATTAATTTAATGCACGCAAATCCAGCAAAGTAGGCAAAAATCCCCGGCGGAGCCTTTGACCCACTCGGCCCGTGCGTAGTCACGTATAACATGTAGGTACCTGAAAATGGGCACAACATCCAACCTGCGATCACTGGAAATTGCAGCTGTGTATGTGACCTACTTCGAAATTGCGAACCATGTGCGAAGACGAATACAAAATGAGCAAAGAATGCAACTGCCATCCCGCGTCATGCTGTCTGAGCCGGAGCACGTCATGCTGTCAAATTTGCAAGACATGCGGTCAATGACCATCACTCGCGATAAACGATAAAAGTCGACGGCAATATTTTGGCAGTGTTACACTTTTGCTTTGTGTTTCAACCTAATTCATACTGCAGATCGGTGAAACGAATCAAGCTATTCCTGTCTGTCAAACTCGCTGCTATGGTATAATTTGAGTAGACGTGCCAGACGTTCTGTGGTAATACCCTGCATGTGGTTGTGATACTGCCCATGTAAGCGGCCCATGTGGTTGTGATACTGCCCATGTAAGCGGCCCATGTGGTTGAGAAGCGGCATCAAAATATTCAAAATAATGGTTCAAATATATTAAAAATAATGGTGGTTCAAAATAAATATTTTGTATTGATGACGAGACATGCTCATCTACAACCACATGTAAGTCCATTCCACGTGCAATGAGGCCATGCAAAATTGTAGCTAGTTCGGATGCCGTTTTTCCACCCACAAAATCGTTCAAAATTTGCAATTTGTAGGGAAAAGTCACAATATAAAAACGTCATAAAATTCACAGCCTTTATTCAATCGGTCTAAAAAACGGTCAAATAAGATTCTTACATTTTCTGAGGACGCCTGTGCAAATTTAAGACGCGTCCTAGTAATGGTTCGTATGATACAGCCTGGCTACAATGGATGGAAGGTTACGATGGCTGTAACAGCCATCGTAACCTTTGGTGACCTCTGGAGCCTAAACTATTAACCTGAGCTAAATTGCAAAGACATCAATGCCGATTGCATTTCTCAGGAGCTTTCGATGGCTATTTTCTGTTTGTTCGTAGCTATCATAGTTTCCGATATATTTTGGGTTTCTTGAGCAACGTCCTATAGTTTGAAATTTTGACCTTTGATGATCTCTGGTGACCTCAATATTGATCCGAGCCAAAACATGTCAGTTGTAACTTCAAATTTCCTTGTCGGGAGCTTTCGATCACTTTTTTCACGTCCTTCTAGCCCTTTCAGTTTTCGAGTTAGTGGGGGTCATTTCCCCCCCCCCATTTCCCCCCCCCCACACACACACACTATGTCCTGAACGTGGATCTGCCTATTTAATTTTAATTGCGAATGAAAATCATGTCTATGGGATGACCAAATATTGACACATTGTTGGACTGATTTGGTGGGTGCTTTGATTTTATAAAAGTTTTCTTGCAAGGTTTCATTTTTGTAAATTACGTTGAGTGTGTATCACTGAAATAATGTTGTGTATTCCATGTCAGATTAGATTGAGACACACAACTTCAGCCGTTTTTCAATAGTGACATACACTGATGTTGGAAAATGGGGTTGACGCATATTTACATTGGTGGTTCCTTTGGGGATCCTTTCGAGGTCCAAAAGTGTCCTGACCTTTTGACCTCCCCAATCATTTCCCATTGATCCGCCATGTCATGATTTTTGTCTTGTTTGAATCATTAGGGAAATAGTTGAGCAAGGGATACATGTTCTGAAATTGAACCACTCATATAAAGTGTTTTCAAATTTCAAACAACCCAAACTTATGATATTTAGGTATTTTAATTGCCATACATGGCCCATGCTAAACATTTGTATATGCTTCATACCAATGCCTTTGTAAATATTTGTAATCTCTTTTAGGAAATTGTGTAATAGTCCGCTATATTGGGACGTGTGCTTGATTCAGACACTCATCTCAAGGCCGGCTCATACAAAATAGTGCATCAACAAGCATGTTACTTCATTGATTTTCATCAAAATTGTAATAATAAGCCCAAAAATGTGAGGCCATTAGCTCAGTTCGAATATTCCATTTACTGCTTCCGCAAAATTTTACAAATCTCAGCTCATTTTATGCTGCTGAAGCTGAGCAATTATAATTTGTAGTTGGTTGATTCTCATTGTTGTCGGCCATATTTCATGAGCCTCCATGAAATTAACGTAAGTTTCCGGTTGGTAAATTTCCATAATCCATTTATTCACCCTCATTTACACGAGTTAATAGGGAAATTCCGTTTCCAAGAACACCATTTTCCGTTCCGCGAGTGCTGCCAAATTTACGTCAGTTCGTGCGGGGACGCCGTCGTGCGCGAAACATATATGGCGCTGCTTGTATTCATTAGTAGAAAGGTAGTTGGTGAAGGCTGGTGGTGCTGAGGCGTGCTTAGGTGAAACTGCGGCGGTAATATTAATACTTTTTTTTATAGAAAACATGGATTCCTAGGAACTGGAATGGAATTGAAAAAAATGGAGTCTGACTGTAGTAAAATTGGCCGCATAGAGATGATTGCATATCATTAATATAATTATAGTGAGGATTACATCGATTTTTTATCTTCAAAATATGCCACTTTCTGGGGGTGGTGTTTAACGCCCCCCTCCTCCCTGATTCATTTTCGTAATAGCTCAAAAACCAATCGAGCTATCAACGTGAAACTTCGAGTACCCCTTCTAAATCACGTTTACGTCATCTGTGAAAAAAATAAAGCACTTTCTTCAACAAAAACAAAAATAATCGAGTTATAGCGAATTTACACACGAGTTTTACACAACAACCAGCCAAACTTTAACCCGGCATTGACTGGGGTCCTCAGCAAAACGCCATTGACTGGAGGGAGAGGGGGTTAAATGCCCCCCCCCGTTATCTTCCGAACCAATGATCGCAGGGAGACGCGCAAGGCGGCATTCGAAAGCTCTCAATACGATGAATCTACAGCATGTTCAAACATTTATAAGTGAGTTCAAATGTCAGGTCACGGTCAGGTGAAAGGTCAAAATCGACATATTTTAGTTTATGGGCCATACTTCCCAGCAAAAGCCATCGATTACGACCATGATCACCCAAAGTGCTGCCAAAGGTATTATACACATCCCGCATGGGCTAAAGTGAGATTGTTGGCAAAGGTCAAGGCAAGGTCAGGTCACAGAAATTCACTATGCGCAAAATATCTACGAAAGTCATGCAACACATGTTTTATGTGTTATTTTCCACGTAGAATTCGAAAGTGACAGTCATTTTACCAACTGAATTAATTTACGTGAAGTTATTGTCAAGTTCAGGTCAAGTTCAGGTCAAGTTCAGGTCAAGTTCAGGTCAAATTTTTACCTTCAGTGACCTGCACTGAAGGTAAAAATTTGAAATTGATCAATATAAATAAAGATCTCTCAGGAATACAGTGCTAGCATTCATTTGTCTGTATATGACCAATAAAAGCCAAAAAACGAAATTTCAAAATATGACGAGATGACTTACCCATACTTTAGATGTCATAAGTCAATCAAAAATGGAGATATATGTTTGAGATTTGGTATATTAGTTGCCTAGGTTCTCTGACATTTCTTTCGGTTTTTTGAATATTTTAGAAAGTTTTGATTTTCTGATAATTTTCACCAAAAAAACGTTTTTGAGTTTTGGGGGTCAAAAACTAAAATTTTTAAAAATCCGAGACAGCTGGTTTGTAGCTTTTGCAATTTGCTACCTTTTGTCATTTTTGCATTGCATTTTGCTTCAAATGTTGCATTTGTACGGCCTGGCAAAGTTTAGCTGATTTTGGTGTAAAACTCGTGTGTAGTCACGTCACTAAATTCGCTATAACTCGAGAGAGAAAAAAATCGACGAAATTTCTTTATTTTCTCACAAAAGACGTAACCATTATTTATAAGAAGGTACCCGAAGTTTTACGTTGACAGCGCTATTAGTTTTTCAGATATTGCGAAAAATCATCAGGGGGGAGGGGGGGCGTTAAACGCCCCCCAGTCAATGGCGGGTTAACCCTATTTGTAACAGGGAGGGGGGGGGGGGGGGGGTGGCGGATTCCGCACCCCCTCATGTTTTTCGCAGATATCTCCTGAACGGCTGGGAGCAGGCCCATGAAATTTTAGGACTTTTCCAGAAAACAGATTTTCACATATGGAGTCAAAATTATGAGTTCTTAACCTGAACAGAGGTGGTTCCAGGGCACAGTTTTGGGTGGGTTCGGCGGTTTCGCTCCTGGATATGCCTATGATGAAGTGCAACATGCAAAAAGGAACTATCTACGATCAGTAACTTATATATAGTGCTGGGTAGCAACTTGCCTGCGGTTAATATTTTTTTCTCAATTTGACCTCCCTTTTTCTCCAACCTGGTACCGCCTATGGCAAAAATATGATTTATAACTGTTTTGTCTAATGTCACAATAACATACCATTTCATTTATTTAAAAAAAAAAAAAAAAGGTTTTATTACGCATTTACTTCACCCCTATATTGAGTGACCTGCACACGCCTATGATTTTTTAATTTTCAAAAGTCACCGCCTTATATCAAATTTCCAATACAATATCTATCGATTCCCATTGGTTGTGTTAAAATCGGTTGATAAACATGACAGCTGTGTTGGATCACAACTACCACTAAAATTTGTAGTTTTTGCCCCCCTGTTGCCCTCCTATCAAAAAAATAGATTTTTGTTTAATTATTTAGAAATGTAGATCGTGTTGAGGGGAGCCAAACGTCGTTTCATTTGTGAAAATTGGACGGGTAGATCTCGAGATCTTCGGGGGGGGGGGGGGGGGTGGGTGGCGGAATCCGCCCCCCTGTTACAAATTACGAATAGGGGTAGCCAGGAGCCTGTTACAAATAGGGTTAACAGAACGTACAAATACCATATTTTGAGCGAAATGCAATCCAAAAACGTCATGAGATAGCACATGGCAAGGAAGGGCTACAACATGGCTATCTTGGATTTTTTGAAACTTCTAGTTTGTGAACCCCCCCTCCCTCCCAAAAAAAAACATTTTTTAATGCCCACAAAATCAGATTTTTCAAAGATATGAAAAAACGGAATATGTGTCAGAGAACCACATATGGGCAACAACCATACCAAATTTTGAAATGATATAACCATTTTTGATTGACTTATAGTATGGGTAACTCATGACGTCATATTTTTATTGCGTTTTTGGCTTTTATCGACCAGATATAGACCACTAAATTCCAGCACTGTATTTCTGAGGTGATATACAGCTGTCCGTGTCATATACAGAAGAGTCACCGTGTCAGCTGTCATATACAGCTGTCCGTGTCATAAACAGATCAGTCACTGTGTCAGCTGCCATATACAGCTGTCCGTGTCATATACAGATGAGTCACCGTGTCAGCTGTCATATACAGCTGTCCGTGTCATAAACAGATGAGTCACCGTGTCAGCTGTCATATACAGCTGTCCGTGTCATATACAGCTGTCCGTGTCATATACAGAAGAGTCGCCGTGCCAGCTGTCATATACAGCTGTCAGCTGTCATATACAGCTGTCCGTGTCATATACAGATGAGTCACCGTGTCGGCTGTCATATACAGCTGTCCGTGTCATATACAGATGAGTCACCGTGTCAGCTGTCATATACAGCTGTCCGTGTCATATACAGATGAGTCACCGTGTCAGCTGTCATATACAGCTGTCCGTGTCATATACAGCTGTCCGTGTCATAAACAGATGAGTCACCCTGTCAGCTGTCATATACAGCTGTCCGTGTCATATACAGCTGTCCGTGTCATATACAGAAGAGTCGCCGTGTCAGCTGTCATATACAGCTGTCAGCTGTCATATACAGCTGTCCGTGTCATATAGAGATGAGTCACCGTGTCAGCTGTCATATACAGCTGTCCGTGTCATATACAGCTGTCCGTGTCATAAACAGATGAGTCACCGTGTCAGCTGTCATATACAGCTGTCCGTGTCATATACAGCTGTCCGTGTCATATACAGAAGAGTCGCCGTGTCAGCTGTCATATACAGCTGTCGGTGTCATATACAGATGAGTCACCGTGTCAGCTGTCATATACAGCTGTCCGTGTCATATACAGCTGTCCGTGTCATATACAGAAGAGTCACCGTGTCAGCTGTCATATACAGCTGTCCGTGTCATATACAGCTGTCCGTGTCATATACAGCTGTCCGTGTCATATACAGCTGTCTGTGTCATATACAGATGAGTCACCGTGTCAGTTGTCATATACAGCTGTCAGCTGTCATATATATAGCTGTCCGCGTCATACACAGTTCAGTCACCGTGTCAGCTGTCATATACACCTGTCAGCTGTCATCTGTCCGTGTCATATACAGACAGATGAGTCACCGTGAACCGAAGAAAACAAAAATGTGGATTAGGCATACTTGGAATGGGAAAGTATGCTTGTGTCAATTAGTTTAATTAATCTGGAATGCAAAATTCAATAAATTTAAGTCCGCTTACGAAACCATTGCCAGTAAAACTCGGGAAACTATCTGATATATCGCCACCAACTGTTCGTTGCCGGGTACCAGTGTGGAAGTGTTCCGCTGCACCGCTGCTGGTATATCGCGTAACCTTTGACCCCCGCCCAACTAGGTTCCTCCTCGAACGACACACTGCAACAGCTCATTGGATCGCGAAACGAGATGCACCTACCTGTACCGTTTCGCAACTTCAGTCCACTAACAAGAGAAATTAGTGCTCGCAGTGATAGGAAAGAGACATGGTGAGGCATAATGCAAATTCACTTGCCAGTTGGGTCGTTTAGGTTTGGGAAAGCACGTGAACTACCAATTAATGAAACTAAGAGATCATAAGAATATGATTAACCCTCGCCCTACGGGGACCTTTTCTCACCTTCGCCCTACGGGGGGGGGGGGGGTCCTAAAAGTACCCCCTCTGTTAACTTCCACACCAAGCAACATAGATCAATACGGTAAGAACCAGCATGTTGCCTGTCATGAGAGAAATCTAACAGTATGCAATTTGTAGGTTTCAGGTGAACGGGTGACCTTCCAGGTGAAGTGAATGACCTAAGATCGACCACGTCCAAAAATAGCGATTGTACAGGGCGCTTAGTATAACTTCGGAACGGAGAGAGATAAAGAGACACCGTAAAAAGTAGCGTGATGCCTGTCATAAGGGAAATATAAAGGCATCCTATTTTCAGCAAATCGGTCAACTGGTGACCTTTGGGGTCAGGTCAATGGCCCTTTGGGTTCTGACATGACCTTGACGAAAAGCTCATAGGTCACGATCTAAAAGTCTTATACACTTCACATTTTGATAAGACACGTATAATTGTTGTAAACTCAGTTACTAGAAATGTCAGCACGATGCGCCGCATGTGTAAAAGTTATTCAAGAAAAACCTCAGGGGGAGTTGTTTTAGGACCCCACCCCCACCACCCGTAGGGCGGGGGTTCATGTGGACTGTGGAGTGGCAATTAGTGCATCATCATCTAAACCACACGAGGCACCGTTCATACAAATGTTTGACGTCAACTGACCGTCTCTGTACTCGTATTATCAAGCATGGTAATTTGAAGGTGATGCGTTTCTTACCGCTCTTTCGGTGGCTCAATGGTTACGACGTGTGATTCGAATAAAATGGGCGCCGCATAGCCATGTAGTTGCCGATCTCGTAAACCCTAATCATCAGACTATATCCCTGGCAAAGTCATGGGTTTATTAGAGTCGGAAATCGGATTCAAGCCGTAACGTAGAATACCTACCTGACTTATTTTAATGGGAGATGACACCACAATATATCCGACCTAAATCCAGACTAGTGGTAGCGCTGTCAGTAGCGGCCAAACAAAGGGTATGGCAGGGAGTCATGCTATTCTGGTATGCTAAATGTCTGTGCAAATACTGAGTAGGCATCTTGTGACCGGATTAACTTTTGTTCTGATAGTTGACTGTTGACTGTTGGCAGTTGACAGTTGTTGACTGTTGACAGTTGTTGACTGTTGACAGTTGACTGTGTTGACTGTTGACAGTTGACAGTTATTGACTGTTGACAGTTGACTGTATTGACTGTATTGACAGTTGACAGTTGTTGACTGTTGACAGTTGTTGACTGTTGACTGTATTGACTGTATTGAATGTATTGACTGTATTGACTGTATTGACTGTATTGACTGTATTGACTGTATTGACTGTATTGACTGTATTGACTGTATTGACTGTATTGACTGTATTGACTGTATTGACTGTATTGACTGTATTGACTGTATTGACTGTATTGACTGTATTGACTGTTGACTGTTGACTGTCATATAACGTCATATATGTATTGGATAACTTTGTGAGAGACACGGGCGACACGTTCGTGGTGAGCATCAGTCAAACGAGCTGCAGTTGAAAGACAGCCTACTCACGTGTGGTGCTTAATCTTGCTTTGTTTCTGAAAACGCGCCACTTTTGGCAACGTTGGATCCTTTTTCAGGATCGGAAGCGTAGATCCAAAGAACTCCAGTGACTTATTCTTGATCAGTTCGCTGAAAATAAAACCGAACACGGTTCACTGTAAGGCGAGGGCATATACCTGCGAACGAAGAACACATATCTTTAAGTCATTTTTAGCCACACACATCACCAGTATCAACATCACCATCATATACGCTTTGTATTCAAACACCCAAAATAAAAGTTATATACGAAAATACCTATTGCACGGCGTTCTTCATGGTTCTATATTTCGTAATTTGGTCAATAGACTTTACGTTAAGACTATAGCAGAGGGCGTAATTGAAAATTTGACGAAATCTGTAGCAGATTAAACCGCGGAGCGTATCGCTGGCAGGGTAATTTGCCGGCGCGACACGACACACATTGTGTAGCCGATCCTGGCTAAAATTACACCTCTTGTTTACCATCACGTCAAACTTGATTTACCTAATTACCGGCGACATGTGCGGCCTCGGAGATGGATGGCATAATGCTGAACTTTGGACATAACGTTAGACATAGCCATTAGTCATTGGACACAGACATGGACATTCTCGGGCTAAAACGGTCAGTTGCGGCGCAGCGATGGTGCCGTCTTGTCTTGTCTTGTCTTGATAAGTCTTGTTATTATCGCTGCGGCTCAGCTGGGGTTAAAAACTATAAAATATCTACACATTAGTGAATAACGTTGCAATGCTTCACAGAACTTAAAGGAATTCCAACCAAATGCAGGCATATATTTCTCGTCAGACCTTCAAGTGGCATTAACTTTGGATATATCTGATTACCGAACGGGCGCGAAACGCCTGTGAGGTTTCTCGTCAACTTACTAGACAAATTTACATTTGACCCGGCCCGACCCGGCCCGACCCGGCCCGACCCGGCCCGACCCGGCCATACAGACGCTTTTCGGAAGCTAATAACCTTGCAACCACTGCTCCGATTGATATTGGGTTTACACCATTGGATAGGTCCATCAAATAAATTCTATTTTTTATATAGTGCGTTCTGATAGAGGTGGTACCATAGCGTGTGGTAGTTGGAACACGCGAACGTCGGAATGAACAAAAAAACTTGCAAAAATGATTCTTGATAAAAAATGGCTGTATTAATCTAAGCATTGATGTATACGCTGAAGCATGCAGCGCTCAGGACGTACTCCCTTTTGGCGGATTTGAGAAAGGAGATCATGAACAATTTAATACAGCTTAATTTTTATGTTGGCATGCATTGAGGCCTGGAAATTTTTCTGGAGGACTAAAATGATTATGTGTTACTACCACGTGTGCTCCCTTACCGTTTCATATTTCAAACCTGTTTTAGCTTTACCCAGAGCGCGCTCGCTCGGTCATCGCCCAAAAAGGCGTTTCACTGGTTTATCGTCGATAAGCCTCCTTTTCGAATATTGCATGCAAAGTGGGTAATAAGGTAATTAGTGTTTAATAAGGTAATTAGTGGGTAATAAGGTAATTAGTGGATAATAAGGTAATTAGTGGGTAATAAGGTAATTAGTGGGTGATAATGTAATTAGTGGGTAATAAGTTAATTAGTGGGTAATAAGGTAATTCGTGGGTAATAAGGTAATTAGTGGGTAATAAGGTAATTAGTAGGTAATAAGGTAATTAGTGGGTAATGAGTACATTAGTGGGTAATAAGATAATTAGTGGGTAATAAGGTAATTAGTGGGTAATAAGATAATTAGTAGGTAATAAGGTAATTAGTGGGTAATAAGGTAATTAGTGATTAATAAGTTAATTAGTGGGTAATAAGGTCATTAGTAAAGACAGGCTCAGTTGGGCCCCGCCAGGATTGGTTTTGGAACGTTTGAATATTAAACACATGAATATATTACAAAGTTTAGACGTGGATGATCGACCAGTCGGGCCTGGCATAACATCCTTAAGCAGCAACCGTCGATGCAGCCAAAGGTCATTCATTGGTCACTGTTTTCAGTTATAGTTTAGCAGAAGAAAAAATCATCTGACCATCCACTACACTTTAAGTTATGTCCCATTATACTTCTATTTGACTACGTCAGCAGTATTTAACGCATTTCAGTAAACATTGCACCGATCCATAAATGTCCATTAACGAAAGACAACGCAGTGCGTACTTACAACGGATAAGCATGACTCTTAAAGCCGGCAGGTTTGATGGGGTTGAGTGGTAGTTCTCCGGTCTGGAGATTCCCGCACAGGTTCTCTGACAGACGCATATCCTCCTTCGGTGCGTTCAGACCTGAGAGGGGAGTCACAGAGTCAGAGTCGTGTAATTATCAGAGGCCCTCCAGGGCAAGGCCAGGTCACACAAGGTTACAGGTCTACGAAAGCCATGCGACATATGTTGTATGGGTTATTTTACACGTATAATTCGATAGTAGCAGGCATTTTTAACACCTGCCACCATATAATGGCCCTCAGGTCAAGGTCAGGACTAGTGGTGCCAGTTTCAGAAAATATTTGTCCAATGTCCGACTGATGTCCAAGATTATGGTCAGCTGTCCGTCCGATACTGTCCGAAAATCATTGTTTGTCCGAAATTTGTCCGAAAGCAGAAAAAGTGTTTGATATGGAATGTAACACATCCAGTGTATCATTCGTTTAATAAAAAAGTAAGTAAGTGATTTTCGCGACAAGCCATCCTTGGGCATTGGATGTCCGAAAATGCCCAAAGAAGTATGCCTATGTCCGTCCGAAAACCGAATCGGTCTTCGGACAAATTCGGAATTCCGAAAATGATTGTACCGATTGGCACCACAAGCCAGGACACAATAAAGACAAAATTTTAAATTGATTAATCTAAATCAAAAATACATTTTGTATAGACCAGCTTTGCCTCAGAAATACAGCGGTGGCATTTGTATCTGGTCACTAAAAGCCAAAAAACGTAACTTCAAAAAATGCCGTCATGAGTTGCTTACACTTAGGGAGCCATAAGTCAGTCAAAAATAAAGATATTGCTTTGAAATTTGGGTTGGGTATCGTCTATACTTAGTTCTCTAACAAATCTTCCGTTTTGATTAATATCTTTAAAAAAAACAATTTGAGGAAATTCTTCCGAAAAAAAGTTTTCTTTAATAAAACAAAAATGATCAAAAACAACAATGTCAACAATCCGAGATAACCATTTAGAAGAAAATATAATTTCCCTTCTTCTGACGTTTTGTATTTGCATCAAAACTCGATTTTCTATGATTTTTCAAACATTTATCGTTTTTCCACCAAAAATGGCATGACATGACGTCATTAAAACATCATTATCTCCCAAGAAACTGCATGAATTTCACTGAAATTTGACGAGAAAACGTATAATTGATGTAGCATCACGTACAAAAAGTTTCACGTCGATGTCTATCATAGTTTACAAGTTATCGAGAAAATCCGGGAGGGAGAAGGGCAGATTTTGCCCCCCCGAGGGGAGCGGTTTAATAGTTGGATCCCAGCCTAAAAAGTGGGCCTTGGCCTCCCGGTCCCCCGGTTCTTGCGTTTATGTGTTTTGATATTACGGTGTTGTGAATTCATCATTATTTTCGCAACTTTAAAGCATGCATATCGAACCGATATCAGTGATCAAAGGAGGACAAATCGATCAAAAGTGTGTGGGGCAGTTAGCATTGCCCCCCCCAGCCTGAAAAGTGTGTGTGTGTGTGGGGGGGGGGGGGGAATGGCCCCCATGCCCCCCCTGTTCCTACGCCTATGAAGGTATGGACGTTTTAATTCAAACTGTACATTGCGTGCTATATATTCATATACTATCAATTGATATAAATGTATATATTTCGGTAAACGTTGCCGAAGCGCCAACGTTGCCGAAAACGGTCCTGTCAGACAGCAATCACCATACTAGAATCACCTGAGTCCTGTTCAAGGGGTTTGCGGCCGCCGAAGCTCTCGCGGCCAAAAAGGCTGTTAATTTTTTAATGAATTTGAACAACCTGAACACTTTTGCGGCCGCTGATGGCGTCCGATAGATGGTGCGTATAACGTTCGCAACGAATAGTCAATTTCATGGAAACCCTGAATGTTTTCCAAAGCCACTCAACTATATGAACATCTACGAGTCACTGCGAGTTCTCATTCTTGGTCAAACAACCACCAATAAGCTGCGATATCAACAAAACAGTGCGCAACTGTTGTCGGACGCGCGCCATTTATGTCGACGTTCTTTTGCGGTTGCTCCGGAGCAACCGCGAGAGCCGCAGAAAGTATGACATCACACCTCCGAACCTAGTTCTCTGTGATTGGCGGACGATTTAGCTCCGCCCTTTTGGCCGCGGGAGCCGCGGGGGCCGCAACGACTTGAACAGCACTCCGGTATCCCCTACGACCGCGAACAAGCATGCCGTCAAGGTTTTGAGATTCTGTTTGTGCTGTCTGCACTGCTCGGCCCTCTCGGACGTCTGTTGCTGCCTGCACTGCTCGGCCCTCTCGGACGTCTGTTGCTGCCTGCACTGCTCGGCCCTCTCGGACGTCTGTTGCTGCCTGCACTGCTCGGCCCTCTCGGACGTCTGTTGCTGCCTGCACTGCTCGGCCCTCTCGGACGTCTGTTGCTGCCTGCACTGCTCGGCCCTCTCGGACGTCTGTTGCTGCTGACTGCTGCTCGGCCCTCTCGGACGTCTGTTGCTGCCTGCACTGCTCGGCCCTCTCGGACGTATGTTGCGGACTGCACTGCTCGGCCCTCTCGGACGTCTGTTGCTGACTGCTGCTCGGCCCTCTCGGACATCTGCTGCTGACTGCACTGCTCGGCCGTCTCGGACGTCTGCTGAATCTCTGCTCTACAGCGCAAACTCGTATATCATATCATTGTATGAACATCAGAAACGAAAAATAACGAAAAATGCTATGTGAGTCGCCCTAGAACGGGCGATGCTATATTTTATGATTTGTTTCCTGAGTATTAAATAAACTTGATGAATGATTGTAATGATTCGATATGAAAATATGAAACTCATTTAAGCCATAAATTGGTTTGCAAGTATAAATGACCTGCCAAGTGCCAGCGGTAAACAATATGAGATATTCCTGATAAAGAAGACAATCTAAGCAACTTTTACTAATGAAAGTTTGCTTTAAATCAGCTATCAATGCATAAGCAAGCGAAATCCGATGAGTTTTCAGAATTGTGTGATAATTTTTGGAATTTGCCCCACCCCCAACACAAAAAACACCCGTGCCCCCTCCCCGCCCCCAACCACCGTTCTGGATCCGCCAATGAATTTCCACTGACCGTCTCCGTGTTCGTTTCCATTATCTTCTGATTATGCAGTGCCGAACACAACCAACACTGTCAACACTACGGTGACACCTAAATGGACGTGCTTCATTCGTGCGCATGGAGCCAAATTTCCAGACTCTATATTCCTAGCTGTTGATGGTTTTGCACGTCAAGTGGGTCGTTAGCCGGCCGGCCCCAACCAATTATTGATCGACCTCGCGTGACGTCACTTGGCCAATAAGCTGAGAAAGGTCCTAACTGGAACGTGGCTGGTGTTTTTATCCTGGTATAATTCAGGCGTTTTTCGGTGGCCTGGCTTTTACCGCGCGCTTTCCATTATGGTGTGCTGTTGCGGGATATCTTGCGACTTCTTACGCCGTGTACAGCTTTCATAAACATCAATTATTCGATCAAAGGCAGCACGATAGGTATCTCACAGAAGTACAGGCTTTGTGAAGCCTTGCAAAGTGCCCCTTGAAGTGTAAGCCATTAATGTTATGGTGTCCAAGCTACGTCATAATTGTACGAACTTCAAGGAAGAGCATAATTCATCGCTCAGTTTACTCACTCAGGAAATTGTGGTTGTGTGCGCGCAGAAGTAAATATCAAAATATGGATCATGTCCAAGTAATTTCCTCCGTATATTTTCTCACTTCTCTCATATCTCACAACAACAGCTGGCAAATATGTAAATCAGGACAGCGAACAAAACACGAACTTACACAACAAAATAATCACGTCCACAGCGCAAAACACAGTGCAGATGTGTTTTCGTCCGACTGTATTAGCTGCTCTCAATTAGTTCGGCTGGACGCCGTCGTCCAAATAGGAGGGACAATCACCTGCACGGAACCCAACAAACAACATCCCAACGAACAACATCCCAACAAACAACATCCCAACAAACAACATCCCAACAAACAACATCACAACACACAACATCACAACAAACAACATCACAACAAACAACATCCCAACAAACCCAACAAACAACATCCCAACAAACCCAACAAACAACATCCCAACAAACCCAACAAACAACATCCCAACAAACAACATAACAACAAACAACATCACAACAAACAACATCACAACAAACAACATCACAACAAACAACATCACAACAAACCCAACAAACAACATTCCAACAAACCCAACAAACAACATCCCAACAAACCCAACAAACAACATCCAACAAACAACATCACAACAAACAACATCCCAACAAACAACATCCCAACAAACCCAACAAACAACATCCCAACAAACAACATCCCAACAAACAACATCCCAACAAACAACATCCCAACAAGCAACATCACAACAAACAACATCCCAAAAAACAACATCACAACAAACAACATTCCAACAAAAAACATCCCAACAAACAACATCCCAACAAACAACATCCCAACAAACAACATCCCAACAAACAACATCTCAACAAACAACATCCCAACAAACAACATCCCAACAAACAACATCCCAACAAGCAACATCACAACAAACAACATCCCAACAAACAACATCACAACAAACAACATTCCAACAAAAAACATCCCAACAAACAACATCCCAACAAACAACATCCCAACAAACAACATCCCAACAAACAACATCCCAACAAACAACATCCCAACAAACAACATCCTATATAACCGGAACTGGACAGTGCTGAAAATTGCGTCTGATGTTGAGGTATGAGTAGGAACCCGACCGGCCCATTCCCAGCGTAAACACGGACCTATCCAATTCAGCTCAATTAAATCTCCACCTGATTCAGCTCCAGCCAACAGGCGCAGAGGGACGAAAGCGGAATCGTAAAGCCCATTTCCCATGACATCCAAAACACCGCCGGATAGGAAAATACTGTCCCATCCTCCAAACAACCGGTGTTCCTTGACTATGTTACCGCGTCCACTACCTATACCGCACCGCACCACCAGGGTCTGACCTCCAGGGTCTGACCACCAGGGTCTGCCCTCCAGGGTCTGACCACCAGGGTCTGCCCTCCAGGGTCTGACCACCAGGGTCCAGGGTCTGCCCTCCAGGGTCTGACCACCAGGTTCCAGGGTCTGCCCTCCAGGGTCTGACCACCAGGGTCCAGGGTCTGCCCTCCAGGGTCTCCCTCCAGGGTCTGCCCTCCCCCAGGGTCTCCCTCCTGGGTCTGCCCTCCCCCAGGGTCTCCCTCCAGGGTCTGCCCTCCAGGGTCTGCCCTCCCCAGGGCCTGCCCTCCAGGGTCTGCCCTCCAGGGTCTGCCCTCCAGGGTCTGCCTTCCCCAGGGTCTCCCTCCAGGGTCTGCCCTCCAGGGTCTGCCTTCCAGGGTCTGCCCTCCCCAGGGTCTGCCCTCCAGGGTCTGCCCTCCCCCAGGGTCTGCTCTCCAGGGTCCACCCTCCAGGGTCTGCCCTCTCCCAGGGTCTCCCTTCAGGGTCTGCCCTCCAGGGTCTGCCCTCCAGGGTCTGCTCTCCCCCAGGGTCTGCCCTCCCCCAGGGTCTGTCCTCCAGGGTCTGCCCTCCAGGGTCTGCCCTCCCCAGGGCCTGCCCTCCAGGGTCTGCCCTCCAGGGTCTGCCCTCCAGGGTCTGCCTTCCCCAGGGTCTCCCTCCAGGGTCTGCCCTCCAGGGTCTGCCTTCCAGGGTCTGCCCTCCCCAGGGTCTGCCCTCCAGGGTCTGCCCTCCCCCAGGGTCTGCTCTCCAGGGTCCACCCTCCAGGGTCTGCCCTCTCCCAGGGTCTCCCTTCAGGGTCTGCCCTCCAGGGTCTGCCCTCCAGGGTCTGCCCTCCCCCAGGGTCTGCCCTCCCCCAGGGTCTGCCCTCCAGGGTCTGCGGTCCAGGGTCTGCCCTCCAGGGTCTCCTTCCAGGGTCTGCCCTCCCCAGGGTTTGCCCTCCAGGGTCTGCCCTCCAGGGTCTGCCATCCAGGGTCTGCCCTCCAGGGTCTGCCCTCCCTAGGGTCTGCCCTCCAGGGTCTGCTCTTCAGGGTCTGCCCTCCCCCAGGGTCTGCCCTCCAGGGCCTCCCTCCAGGGTCTGCCCTCCAGGGTCTGCCCTCAAGGGTCTGCCCTCCCCCATGGTCTGCCCTCCAGGGTCTGCCCTCCAGGGTCTCCCTCCAGGGTCCACCCTCCAGGCTCTGCCCTCCAGGGTCTGCCCTCCCACATGGTCTCCCTCCAGGGTCTGCCCTCCAGGCTCTGCCCTCCAGGGTCTGCCCTCCCCCATGGTCTCCCTCCAGGGTCTGCCCTCTAGAGTCTGCCCTCCAGGGTCTGCCCTCCCCCACGGTCTCCCTCCAGGGTTTGCCCTCCAGGGTCTGCCCCCCCCCCCCCCAGGGGAACACACCACCTACGTCACCCTCTGACGGCGGGTGGGCGCGCCATCCGTCTCTCTCAGAAAGCGCTGCGTCGTGTTTGTCGCGGTGATTGGTTACGTGTGGTGGCGCCGTGGGTGGCGGTGTGTGTCCTCCGCAGGCTGCCATCGGCCGACACGCTCACACTCCCGTCGTTCGCTAAGAGAAGGGAGGAGGTCAGACAGTAGATGTCTGTGAGCAAGGGCGGATCCAGACGGAAAACAAACTAGTTTTGGGGAATCCCAAAAAGTATCGCTCAATTATTATATACATAATCGTCAGATTTCACTTCCTCGCACAATATAAACCGAATTAATAAAACAAGAAAAATTGTAAAGTGAGATCATTTTATTTTTAAATCGAAAAATTTATCCATTTTCGGCCGATTCCAGGCGGTTGGAGGCATGGCCCAGGCGGTTCTGACACTCTTTCACTCTTCACTCTTTCTGGACACGCCATTGTCTGTGAGTAGTAGACGCCGTTCAGACTTCAGGACGACAGCGGCAGAGCCACATCGCGTTATCATCCATTACGATGCATCCCGATCCAAAAGTGAAAAGGATAACACTTTCTATGACCGAAGACAACATACTCGATCGGCGTCAGACATCGGTAGACATTTACACATTTCCATTGCTAATCCGCAGTGCAAGCGCTTTTCACTTCTGCAGCTAACCGGTCTCACTGCTTGGCTTCCGAACCGGACGACACTGTATCGAAAATGGCACCACTGATTACTGCTGCTAAAATACTCAGGGCCGCTTCATGAATCACAATCTACAAAACTACGCACATCCTTTCATGGAAGTCACGATGCGGTTGATAAATCATTAGGATCGTGTGGCGAAACTCGTCGGCATCTGTCGATTCACACATTCCGTGTACTGTCCTAGAAAATACGAATCATCAGACCGTATTTTCGTAGATTCATCGTTATAACGCCGCCCATAAAGACATAAAGACATAAAAGAAAAGTGCAACAAAGAGCCTCTTGGGCCCATCCGAGGTTGCACCCCCCCCCCATCCCACCCCCCCCCCCCCTCTTCCACCAGTCTCGCCCCTTCAAATCACCTTACTCTACCTGCATAAAAGAAGGCTAATCCCACGAGTATTTATGAACTAATCCCTTCTCTGTAAAGTATTTATCTAATCTAATTTTGAAGGAAGCAAGTGTCACTGCATCAGCGACATCCCCTGGTAGCATATTCCAATGTCCTACAACCCTTCTACTGAAAAATGACTGTCGTAGCCTAGTCCTACTTTGTTTCATAATGAGTTTATGCTCATGACCTCTACCTCGATTTTCCCTATTGAACTCAAACATACCCTTTAAATATCCAGAATGCTGACTATTTACAAATTTGAAGACTTCAATTAGATCTCCTCTTAGCCTTCTATATCTAAGTGAAAACATACCCAATTTCTTTAATCTATCTTCATAAGGTAAACTACCAAGACAATTAACCATTTTTGTTGCCCTTTTTTGAACTCTTTCTAACAACCAGCAATCTTTCTCGTATGTTGGAGACCAGGCTTGTACACAATACTCCAAATGTGGTCTAACGTATGCACAATACAGTTTTGTTATTACCTTTTCACTCTTGTAGGAAACATTTATGTTAATGGCCCCTAGCATTCTAAGTGCCTTTTTCCTAGCTTCTACAACCTGGTCTGACGCTGATAGTCTATTGTTTACCACGACACCTAAATCTCTTTCCTTTTCAATCTGCTCTATTTTCTGCCCACCCATTGCATACCTATGTTTACTGCTAACCCGTCCAGCGTGCATAATCTTACATTTACTCAAATTGAATTTCATCTGCCATGCTTCAGACCACTCAACTAGCTTGTCCAGATCTGATTGAAAAACATCCTGATCATGTTTTCCTCTAATAATCCTGACAACTTTTAGATCGTCTGCAAATTTCAAGACTTTGCTGTCTATACTGTTCTCAATTGCATTCACAAATATTATAAAAAGCAATGGGCCCAGGACTGAGCCCTGTGGAACCCCACTGAGAACCTCCTTCCATTGTGATTGGCACCCATTCAATATAACCCTTTGCTGGCGTCCTGAAAGCCACGTTTCTATCCAATCCAGAATCTTGCCCCTGATCCCATGAATTTTAAGTTGCAACCCCAGTCTTGTATTGGGGACTTTGTCAAATGCTTTACTGAAATCAAGAAAAGCTACATCTAGTAGCTGTTTACCCTGATCAAAGCTATCTGTTGCAACATCCAAAAACTCCAGAAGATTAGTTAAACAAGAACGGCCCTTCCTAAAGCCATGCTGTGTATCCTTGATGAGTTCATTTTGCTCCAAGAATTCAACAATCTTATCTTTGATGATTGATTCAAGCACCTTGCAGACTAATGAGGTCAGACTAACCGGTCTATAGTTTTCCTCTTTACTTCTATCTCCCTTTTTATGAATAGGAACAACATTTGCTCTTTTCCAATCAAGTGGAATTTTACTATCTGCGAGTGATTTAGAGAATATTATGGCTAATGGAACCGACAACTCCCTTTCAGATTCTCTTAAAAGTCTAGCATGGATTTCATCAGGTCCTTCTGCCTTGTTAGGCCTTACTTTCTTTAGATATTCTAGAACAAGTTCACTACTTATGCCACCTAGCTCTCCTATAGTCTCCTCTGTCTCTGGCTCAGGCTGAAGTGCTGCAATACTACTCTGGTCCTCGATAGTAAAGACAGATTGAAACTGATCATTAAGCACTTCAACCATTTCACTGTCCTTGCTAACTAACGCATCATCTAACTTAAATGGACCTATATTTTTGGAAACTGTACTGAACTTATAAAAACTGAAGAACTTCTTACTATCTGCATTACAATGTCTAGCTAAATCAAGTTCCTTTGCCCTTTTAGCTGCTCTGACCTTTTTCTTAACTGAATTTCTTGCATTCTGGTAGGCCTTCTGATTTATATCTAGTGAAGATCCCTTCAAAATGCCAAATGCACTTCTATTAGCTTGTATAGCACTCCTTACTTCTGGGGTAAGCCAAACTGGTTTGCCCTTGGTTCTGTTACGTTTGTGCCTGAGGGGTATATGCCGATTCTGAATTTGGCTTAATCTAGCTTTGAAAACATTCCAGGCCTCACATGCATCTAAACCTGCCAACTCAACGTTCCATTTTATCTGTGCGAGGTCATTTCTAATACCATCAAAATCAGCCCGGCTGAAGTTTGGAACCATAATAAGGTTATCTTTGGGCCTCATTTCTGATGAGATATTCAATTTAACCATATTGTGATCACTGGTTCCTAGACCTTCACAAATACTTATGTCACTAACTAGATCACTGTTGTCTGAGAATACAAGGTCTAGAATGGAGCAATGTCTGGTTGGCTCTGTTACAAACTGATGCATGAAAAGCTCCTCTTCAAAGATTTGCCTATACAACCTACACTCATTTGTTTCCTCTGCTATACTTTCGTATCCTCTTAAGTTAAAATCTCCCATAATAAGACACTGAGCCCGAAAGTTCCTACGTATTTCCTCACAAATATCTTGGTCTGTTTCAGCTTGGGAGTTCCTTGGAAGATTCCCTGGTCTGTAAAATGCACCTATCCTCAACCTTCCTCTGTTTCCTGTACCAATTTTAATGTCAAGCCAGATTGATTCTACCTCTTTTACTTTACTAGAATCATCAACTCTAGTAGTGCAGTACAAGCTATTTACATATACAAACACTCCGCCCCCCTGCCGTGATTCTCTGCAGTATGAGAACATGTTATACCCTTGTAACTCGAAATCCTGTAGCCTATCCCTATTATACCCCTCACTAACCCATGTCTCGGTTACACAAATGATATCAGGCTTTTCAAGGGCAACATAACACTCAAACTCATCAAATTTAGACCTAATACTTTGGGCATTCAGCAACACACATGTGATCTTATACTTTAAGCTGACTCTACTAATTCTGAGGGAATTATGATCTACTGTCCTATTCTGACATGAACTTCTACCAATGCTTACTTCCTGATGCCCTAGTACTAGCGTCCCTGAACCCCCCCTCCTACCTAGTTTCCCTGAATGACACTTCTGTAGGCATCTCCCAAAGCCCTTGCCCCCTCATCCGATAAGTGAAGCCCATCCTTCATATAGTACCTACGCCACTCATAGAACTGATCCCATAAGTCTACATAACTAAGCCCCATAGCTGAACATAAGTTCTGAACTGAGCTGTTCACAGACAGAGCTCTCGAGTACCACTCCTCACTGGCTCCACAGCGAGGGAGGATGCCAGTCACAATGACTGGTTTCCTGGACTCCTTCAACCTCTGCAGCAGGCTCCGGTACTCCGCTACTATTCTCACACTCTGCCTAGGTCCTATGTCGTTCACCCCCACCTGTAGTATAACTGTCTCCGGGCTACTCCTACCAAGTTCTGCCTCAATGACAGGGCTCATATCAGCTGCTCTTGCCCCTGGTTTGACTATACATCTGTCCCTCTTCCCACAGAATGTTCGCCTTAAGGGCCTTACCCTTGAGTCCCCAACCACTAAATGCTGAACCTCTTCCCTGTCACTTTCAGCTGCTGACTCTAACGCACTGAACCTATTTGATATTGTAACCTGCGGATGTTCCCTGGGGCTGTACTGCCTAACTCCACCCTGAACTTTTGTCCATCCCTCCTGATCCCCTTCCCTCTTCCTCCTCCAGATTCTGCTACCACCCTCCATTACCCAGCACCCATCCTCATCCTTACTGTCTGTGGCCCTAGCATTACTTTCCACAATGTTGAGTCTCCAGAAACGTGACCCTCCAACACACTTCCAAACCCCAGCCGCACTATCCACCTTTGCCTTATCCTCCTCCCTTATGCCCCTATCAGAACTACCACTGGTCCCTGATCCTGTAGGCTCCTTTTCTGACCCCCTAACCACGATCTGCGCATACGTTCCTTGGTCAGGAGCTACACCCTCCTGCAGCTCATCTCTACACCTACACTTACTTAACTGCGCCTCAAGCTCCGCTACCCTAGCCTGGAGGGCCTCTAGCTCTGCTACCTTCGCCTGCATCCTATTCATGCTTATTTGAATACAATAGTAACTTAGGTATATAACTTAGGTACTATGCACTTTTCAATACTTTACTAACTTAACTTAACTTTTTTTTTCTTTTTTTTTCTTCTTCTAAACCTTAACTAGATCTAAGTAAAGCTAGTGACACAAATCAGCTATGAGTGCACCTAATACTAGACTAAATATCTAATCCTTAAATAAACTGAATACTAAATACACCTTAATTATCCCTAATGTTCTAAAAATATCTACTTATCCAACCCTGCAACTAATAACACAAAAATAAGACTAAGACAATTTTGGCGCACACAAGCTAGAATGAAAAGTCCTTTAAAAAGCAAGTAAGAGGTAACAGCTAACTAAGACTGCTTAAAAATAATACCTAAACGATCCACAAAACTAAACATCCAATCCCTATATCCAAATCTAATGTGGTTCCTCAAAAAATACACAAAACAACAGAGCTATCCAACAGCTACTTAGCTTGTCTAAAGCGGGGTTCAAACGACGATCAGACCCAGCGGTAGTTATGGTGCCGTCTCGGCTGATGATCTATGATTGGGGTCAGCAGCAGCAGCAGCAGCAGGCAGGCGACAGCAGCGGCACGAAACTGGGTTAGCGGAGCCACGGCCAAACGACGCAGGCTACGCGGTCACTGGTCCGCGCCGCCGCCGCCGCCGGCACCACCGCCGCCGCGGCCGCCACTGCAGCTGCTGTGCACAGGTTAGTGCACAGGTAAGTGCACCCCTGACGCTTCAGTGCGCGGCCACGTTCACAGGTCAGTGCATGGGTGAATGCACTGCGCGGGTATGGCGAGCGTCGGAACGCGGCGCTGCATTAAGTTCTCCACGTTTTTCTTCTCAGTGTGTCACCGCTATCCTGGTGGCTGGTTGTCGCCGCTAATCGCCGCTGTCGCCGCTGGTTGTCGCCGCTGGGTGCACGATGACGTCACGCGGTTATTGGAGCAAAAACCTATGACGTCGCGCTGAGTTAGTGGAACAAAAACGGAGGCTACAGGCGCGTCGTCAGTCCTGAAAGAGGTACCACCGCGAGTGCTTCAACGATGATCCCGTCCGTCCGTCCATCCGTCCATCTGCTGACCGCCGGCTCGCATGGTTGCCTGTCCGTGATTCCGTGAATTTGTTCCCAATCTCTCGCAGCAAGAAGGGTGACTCCGTAGGTCGTCCGACGGTCCGGTGCGGATGCAAAGTGGGTCAATAGGAGAGAGATGGAGAGAGGGACAGAGAGGGACATAGAGGAACAGAGAGGGACAGAGAGGGACAGAGAGGGGCAGAGAGGGACATAGAGGAACAGAGAGGAACATAGAGGAACAGAGAGGAACAGAGAGGAACAAAGAGGAACAGAGAGGAACAGAGAGGAACAGAGAGGAACAGAGAGGAGCAGAGAGGAACAGAGAGGAACAGAGAGGGGCATAGAGGAACAGCGAGGGACAGAGGGAGACAGAGGGAGACAGAGGGAGACAGAGGGAGACAGAGGGAGACAGAGGGAGACAGAGACAGAGGGAGAGAGAGGGAGAGAGGGAGAGAGGGAGAGAGGGAGAGAGGGAGAGAGGGAGAGGGAGAGAGGGAGAGAGGGAGAGAGGGAGAGAGGGAGAGAGGGAGAGAGAGAGAGGGAGAGAGGGAGAGAGGGAGAGAGGGAGAGAGGGAGAGAGGGAGAGAGGGAGAGAGGGAGAGAGGGAGAGAGGGAGAGAGGGAGAGAGGGAGAGAGGGAGAGAGGGAGAGAGGGAGAGAGGGAGATATCCAGTTGTATGTATATCTCTGGTTGCGTACTATAGTGGATCCATGCAGATGAGGATCTTGTAATAACTGCTGCATTTAGTTACGCTGCTCTTGAAGATGACCATCACAAGTATGCCACCTCTCACTTCCAGAGACAAAAATAACATATCGGTTGCGGGACCAAGTCGGTTGCGGGACCAATCTCACCCGTAATCAGGTGATCTAACTGTGGTCCAGTGGTCCAGAGCAGTGTTCGCCACGGACCCACCAACCCCCAGCCCGGCCCGGCCCCGGCCCATGCACACCAAGCCCAGGCCCGGACTAGGCCCGGTCAAATTCATAATATTGAGGCCCAGGCCCGGTCCGGCCCGTTCAGATTAAGCATATCATTAGTTTCACAAACTTTGCAATCATTATCCTAGCATATTTACTTGTATACTATAAATGTGAAACAATGAACGAACTATGCTAACCAAAACAAAAACAAAACACAGCCACAGCAACAGTGTGTTGCCGTGGAATTGAACTGCTGGTTAACATATTTTTAAGCTGATCGGAGCTTGCGCGCATTACTTCAAAATTATCAGCCCAGGCCCACCAGAGCCCGGTGATTTCCTTAAAGTTGAGGCCCGGCCCAGGCCTGGCCCAAGCCTGGCCCATAGGGCCAGCCCAGCCCGTTGCGAACTCTGGCTCAGTGCGCGGTCTGGATGTCTCGATTGTCAACCTCCACGTCGTCTGGATGTCTCGATTGTCAACCTCCACGTCGTCTGGATGTCTCGATTGTCAACCTCCACGTCGTCTGGATGTCTCGATTGTCAACCTCCACATCGTCTGGATGTCTCGATTATCAACCTCCACGTCGTTTGGATGTCTCGATTGTCAACCTCCTCGTCGCTTGGATGTCTCGATTGTCAACCTCCACGTCGTCTGGATGTCTCGATTGTCAACCTCCACTTTGTCTGGATGTCTCGATTGTCAACCTCCACGTCGTCTGGATGTCTCGATTGTCAACCTCCACGTCGTCTGGATGTCTGATTGTCAACATCCACGTCGTCTGGATGTCGCGATTGTCAACCTCCACGTCGTCTGGATGTCGCGATTGTCAACCTCCACGTCGTCTGGATGTCTCAATTGTCAACCTCCACGTCTGCTGTGTCATCCCGGCTCGAACTTCAGCCCACTCATATTGCAGTTAAAGGAAATCAGTCATTTCGCCAAATCCCTGTGAATGTGCTAATAAGGGGCATTCGTGCCTACCTGAAAATGTTGAATACCTATGGCATTGATTTAGCTAAATTATCAAGATATACCCTAACAACTTTTTGTCTTAAAAAGCAATACATGTAGGAAACATAGACTCCAAAAATAATTATGTATACAAATAGTAAGTACAAATGTAATGATTATCCTATTATTGTTTACATGATTAGCATAATAGGATTGTAATTGGCGAAGGGTTCGCTCGCTGGTCCAGTAACGCTGCTTTTAACACATGCTACCATATACAGCTTTTCGACGAATGGCTAAGATTTTCGACAAAGCGCCAAATTTCAGGAAATAACATAAAATATATTCGGCAGGAGAGTTCTTACAACAAACGGAGTATGCCGTAAGTGATTTCTTGACATGACCTTCAACACTGCTATCCCAGTTTAAAACCCCATTATAAAGGTGACTGATTTCCTTTAACCCATTAGTAACCAATGTTCCATTGGGGACACTGGTTAGGCATGTAGTAGGCAACTTTTTTTTTACTCTTGCTCTGAAACTATTGATCCGGGAGGATTGTGCTTCTTTGAGCTGGTAAAACATGTTCTAACTTTACATAGCAATCATGATTTCAAAGCTATTTTGCAATTACAATCGTTACAATCGTTACAATCTTTACCAAATAATTCCATCTCCTTATATGCTCGGCCACAAAAGGTTTAAGCGACAGTACCGTCAGGGGAGTCTCGTCATGTGGACCACATTCGTCCTGTCTGTCCTCCCATCGGACTCCGTCCCATCTGTCCTCCCATCGGACTCCGTTCCATCTGCCTTCCCATCGGACTCCGTCCCATCTGCCCTCACATCGGATTCCGTCCCATTTGTCCTCCCATCGGACTCCGTCCCATCTGTCCTCCCATCGGACTCCGTCCCATCTGTCCTCCCATCGGACTCCGCCCCATCTGTCCTCCCATCAGACTCCGTCCCATCTGTCCTCCCATCGGACTCCGTCCCATCTGTCCTCCCATCGGACTCCGCCCCATCTGTCCTCCCATCGGACTCCGTCCCATCTGTCCTCCCATCGGACTTTCCTCGTCTGTCCTCCCATCAGACTCGTTCCAATTCCGCGGCGTAATTTGAGAAGACGTTCGTAATTTATGCGTATGTCGGCCGCAGCGGCCAGCGGCCAGACATGGAGGGCATGCTGTCAGGCATGGAGGGCATGCTGACAGGCATGGAGGGCATGCTGTCAGACATGGAGGGCATGCTGACAGGCATGGAGGGCATGCTGACAGGCATGGAGGGCATGCTGACAAGCATGGAGGGCATGGAGACGCGTCGACCCGACCCGTGCTGGCAGGATGGTGAGGTTCATTGCCGACGTGGGCTGAATAGGCGAGCTCTGAGGAAGGCATTCCGGCGCGGATTTGCGACACACGTCTCATTGAGAGCCGACCTTGCGCGGCTGGTGACTCCAGACAATGAAGCCACTCAGAATCCAATTAGGCTGTGGCTCGCTCTCCGGACGGATGCTTTTGGAATAATTATTTCTGATTCTGCGCTTTGTATGCGATTGTGGTGAAGGCAGCGTCTGTCTGGCTTCGTGACCGTCTCTGTCAAAGGGAATCGATCGACATATTCGATATGTGAAAAATGCAACTTCTACACGCCGAATCCTCACATAAAATGCTGACGTGAATGAGTTCAGGTGGCAACATGGGCTCCATAATGGACTAAAATATTCAGGACAAATGTTGGAAACACATTGTATAATGTTATGTAAAATACTTTTCAAATTGTGAACAGTTATCGAACCATTCCTCATTGAATTAGCGTGCTGTGTCGCGGTAGTCTGCCTAATTGAGAATCAAGTTTTGAATTTAAAAGGTCAACTCCCCAAAGATCAACTTCTGATTCGATCATCTACTTTCAAATCAGCCAAGTTTCGGGCGTTTGGGTCGTGCACATCGTGGCTATAGGCCATCTGTTCAAAGGTCAGTATGGGTCGAGTGTTCCGGCACTCCGGCAAGAACACGATGATTGCAAGAGCAGCCACGTACACCGGTGAAAAAGCAAAACAAAACATTGCGAAGTGGATAACTATTAAAGGGAATAGTTCACCTTTAACATGGGATTTTGGACTGAGATAGCAGATTTGTAGAGCAGATCTAAAAATGGGTTGTGGTGAAAGAATTACCTCCCTACGTTACGTTAAGTAATTTCGACACAGACTAGTGGGCCCGGTTTCATGTCTGCTGTTCCGGGCCACGATCGGGACATGAACGCTCGCCGCCGGAGGCAGGTACACTCTCTGCACGTATTCTTTGATCACGACGCCTCGTTAATATCCGCTCAGCACCCGGGAGGCGCGGCGCCCCTTGTCAGAGACTGTACTTGGCGTCAGGCGGAGCGGGGCGGAGCCAGAACGCCAGCTGCCATCGTACGATTTCTCGTGAAATACAATGAGAAACTTACTTCTTTCTCCACATATATCCATCAGTTGTCCAAA